>JXPQ01008176.1:601-19935 GCA_001014675.1 Ephydra gracilis
CACAAATTAGGCTAATGTTGAAAAATTTAGCCCTTATTCGAAAGACAGCAAGTTGTTCATCCACAGCGGAGAATCTGGAGACAAGGTGTCGTATTCGCTTGCTTACTGCAAAACTGTATCCGAATTTGTCCCTCAAAACATGGCCACTGTAATAGATGTCAAAGGACTTTCGTTTTAGGCAGCCCTGGGCCAGCCATCGCGTTTCTTGGAGTGCAGTCACATCAGTCTTGTATTTAACAAGAACATTTTCCAGCTGAGTAGCAGCACTTGGTCTGTAGAGTGACCTCACATTCCAAGTGCATACTCTCAAATCATTGTCCTTAAAACGTTTGCGGGGAGTTTCGCCATCAGAGTCAGTCCGTACCCGAGACAATTTTACTGTCTTCACTGAGTGTGAGTTTTTACGTGGCAGCTCCCAAGGCTAGCGCACAACCTCAACACATGTGGGGATATGATTTTCCTAATTTTAGCAAAGCCTTTGACTACCAATTATAAGCTGCTTCTAGCTTATGGAATCTATGAATGTGTACAGTCAGCTACAATCAAAAGGTGTGATTTGCACCAGTTAAAATTGGGTATAGAAAAATGTTGCATAATTTCTTTGTCTCGCAGAACGCCTGTGTTTCACACACATTACCTGGGGACCTCTGTCCTTATTCCTGTAGACAATTTTCAGGACCTGAATATAACTCTGGACATGAAATTAACCGTAAATATCCATGTCCATTTATTCATCACCAGAGCCATATTGCTGCTGGGGCTTGTAAAACGATGGGCAAAGGTCTTTTACGATCCCTTTGGGAAGAGGAGCTTATATTTCTCGCTTATTTGGTGGATTTGCGAACTCAAATATAATGTTTATGATTTTAAGATTGAGTTCATGCAAAAACAGTTGAGGTTATTTGCACTGAAAATGTTTATCTGGTTTTCACATCTAAACTTTCCGCCACATGAAAGTTGTATTTTTACATTCAATGAGGAAGTGGACAGTTGTTCTTTTTATCACACATTCCTATCGCTGTGCCTAACTCATGTGTAAGGCAGTATGCTCCTATATATTTATCTCGTGTATATTGTAGTTATTTGAACCCATCAGGGTCGTGTAATACATTCAATGAAAACTCCTTAGGCTGTTCACTAATATATATCCACGTGTGTTTGTCGTTCATCGTTATGTATGCAATTCTAAACTTGTTTTGACTTTATTTAATTACAATCTCCGCCATACAGTAATTGATATATCATATTTTACCACTTAAATAAGTACTTAGTGCTTAAAGCACCGCCTTGTCAAAGCCATTGTGTAAGTAACAGAATTCTCATTTTCTGTTATATGCTTGCAATTGAAAGTACATTGGAGCAACTGACGGCAATATTTCACATTCTGAGACTGCTTAGTTCTCGACTGTTTCCATGCGTGGCAAGACCATATCGTGCTCGCAATTTAAATTACTGAAAGGCGGAAAAAAGAGTGTTTCTTCCCTATTTTCTGAATACGCGGTATGTCGTGGATTCCAAAGCCATATATTCGTTTGTAGTTACATATGGTTAATAATCAGACAGTTCTGAACAAAGATATGGTTTTTGGATGCGGTGACGTATATAGGTATATAAGTCTATGTCATTTGTCCACTATTTTATCCTGGTGTATCAAATACTCCTCATAGGTCAGATCACAGGTCTTTTATAGTGCATATGAGATACAACTCCTCTTCGAGAGAAGAGTACCACTGTTATTGCCTATTTTCAATGGCAATCTATTGTAATCACACTATTCTATATAGCAATTCACGTTGACTAGCAGCTACCTTTTTGTTCAAGCAAATTCAAGTGCCTTTTCAAACTTTTCTGATTAAACCTAGGCTTTGACGTTTGTATATCACTTTTGATTAGTACGAATAGGGGAAGTCCGAGATAACTGCTTTGCTACATACAAGCTATTTCATTATGTATCGGTGATGTCGATCTCTCTAGCAAGCTCTGATGTGTCGTTTCGTACAATTTTGAGTAACACTGTTAATGCACGTGGTATATAGCTTTCGCTACATTGGTTGAAATATTTTATGAAATCAGCGGAATAAGCACAACCTTAAGGAAGTATGAGAAACCGTAATTAGTCATTGGTTTGGACTAAAGTTGAATGCTATTCTTTTAACTTCCTTTGCGCCATATCGGTGCATAATTTGGTTCTTTTGCAGTTGAACAGCCTCAAACTCTATTCAGAATCGCCAATTCATTGCTGTTTTTGGTATGTGCAACCTACTTCAAATTTATTTATGATATCAACTATCTCTATAACTTCACTTCGGGGTTATCTAAAATTATTCCGTGGACTTTCTTTATGTTTTTGGCAGTCATAGCCTCATTTAGGGATTTTTTGCTTAAATCGTCCTCGGTGATTATTTCTCCGCGTTTAAAATTTGCAAAGTACACTCGTGGTTTCCCTTCGAGTAATGTTAATGAAGCCAAGCTTTAGCTTCAAAGGTTTTTTTTACAGAACACCACGGTTGACTATGCAGTGCTTATAGAATCTTTTAAATCACGTTCAAGAAGAAAATAGCTTCTCTAAAAAAATGCGGCAGAAGTTGAAAATCAAAAATCCTAGAAATGGTTAAAAGGAACGTTAATTATGAAACTGATGATAATGAATCACCAGCAGAATCCAATTGGATCCTAAAAAAGCTACCTCAATGAAAGCGAAAGGCCAGTTTTTTGCCTGAAGTCAACACCGTCATCAGCTATGAAAATAAGGAGCAATTGGATCATCTCTTACCACCAATAATGATTTAAAATATTCCAAATTGTGAATAAATGCAGTAATTTTCAGAATTCGGTATTTATTCCAAAGGAAACCAACAGTATAACCAGGTGAAAGTTGCCATAAGGAATTTTCGCCATTCTTTTGAGTCGTATGATATGATTGAAGGCCTACGCAATCAGAATCTTTCAGTCATATTACCAGAAAAATCTGAAAATTTGCACAAGGTAGTTACAGTTTTAAGTACAAAATGGTAAATCTTACTATTACTTGGATCTTTGGCTTATAAGAAACTGTCGAAAAACAATGAATAACTGATTTCCCAAAAAAGTGTAGCATTTTTGAAAATAATCCTTAACCACATTGTAGAAAGCTGTGAAATCTTCAACTACTAGTAAAAAGAACGCGGAGTCAGTCAGTCAATGCAGTTCCTTAAGTTTCTACAAACAAAATTTAAAAAAAAATCAAACCATCAGAACATAATTTTCGTTCAAATGCAAATGCAAACGTAACCAGAACGAGAAGACCACAAAAAGTCATATCGAAAGAAATGATATTCCATTAATAATCATTGCTTTCATTTGATCAAAAACGAAGGTTTTAATAATTTTTGAGACAGAATCGAATCTAGGAAAGCCAATAAATTAAAATTTTAACTAATAGTTGACCCAGAAATAATATATTCACGGCCTGTATTATAAAACAATCCAACGAAGATATAAATAATTTCTTAATACACCATGCCTACATTGTTCACCAGCAGGTCTTACTCCTCTTAGAATATACATTGAATACCATGAAGGTGTACCGAAAGAAAAGAAAAGTTTCATTATAGATGGTGACTTTACTGCTGGATATATCCAACTTACGTTTAAACTGACCTATAAAAGATCCCAGATACTAAGGGAAGTTGGTAAGATGAAATAAATTCTGGTCATTTCCTTATCATTCTCACTCAAAGAAAAAATATCGAAACAAAATACTTAGGTCATATTCTCTTCGAAACACAAACACGAATTTACAGATTTTCAACAACAAATTATGCAAACTAAATGAGAGTTCTATTTTTTAAACCACTTACCAATTTGAAAGAGATGTTGAAAATATAAAGTCCACCCTCCCTCACACCAATTCTGAGAAATCATACTTTTACCCGAGTTACAGTAGAAAACTCTCAGAAAACTGGCAAATGGAACGTAATATTGGAGTATCTGCAAAATCTAACTTAAAAAAAGCTTATTAATTTGCAGACTTTTTTGAAGAAACCATTCGAACCTTATGAATTTCCCGAAACCTCCCAAATTTAAAAAATTCATGCAAATAATTCATATCTTAGTTGCAAAACTATCCCTGCATCTAAGTCACATATAAAGGCCTGCAGGAAAGACAGCATCTGGTTTTGACTTAATTGCATTTGATGTTGTCAATCACATAACTGAACCATCTATTGATCGTATTATCTCTATGTTCAATGCTTGCATCAGAAATGCTTCCAAACTTTTGGGAAAATTGCTGAAACCATTATGATAATAAGGTATCGATATAAACACCAATTTAACTATTCACTTTCGCTTTTAAAATTATTGAAATGAAAAATTTTGAAATGCCTGACCTCTTATTCGTCTTCAGAAATTTATATTTGGAGATAAACATTCCACCATACGATCAGATAGATAGAATCTACAACACTATGTGTGATGTATTTGAAGCCCATTTGCAGAAGACAAGACTGAAAAGTCATTAACGCCGTATTTACCTGGACCAAGAGCTATGTAATCAGAAAAACTGCATCTATTGTACGGAAATTGCATATTCTAAAAATTTAAAATAAGGGACAGAATATCTTAAAATTTAAGAGAAGAAAATCAATTTAAAATTTTCTAAACTTCATGGGCTAATAAGACTAATATACATTGATAGTTTAATCTTCCTTGCATATTCGTAGTTCTTAAATTTATTAAGACATTAAAATCAAATTTGTAAAGTTTAAATTATTAGCACAACTTGAAAGGTGAAAAGTCAGGATTTTCCAAAATTGTCATCGCTTAATCTTCTAATTTAGAAAAATACAGTTTCTAGTTTTTCACTATACCCATTCTATTTATTATGTTTACTAGCATAATAATACTGTTCTGGCAACATTAAACACAATACAAAAATAAAAAATTTTAAGAAAACCTAAAAAATTATCATGATCACACACGCCGACTTAAGTTCAAACAGATGAAATAAAAATAAACAGCGATGAGCAGGCTAATGTGCATGACAGGTATGCTACTGAGCTGTATTTTCTAAAATTTCATAGGTTTGCAATTTTTACTGAAATTCTAATTTTTGCTGAAATATCATTTATTTACCTAAAATCGTATCTGACATTACAAAAAATCCTGATTGAATACCTTACATAAGTGAAATTTAATATTTTGGATAAGGGACTTGGAACAAGGTAGAAGGTATCGATTTTTGGATGAAGAACGGACTTTTTATGCAAATTTCGCAAAAAGCAAACGCCAAGATAATGCGCCAAGTGGACAGCGCTTTGAAGAGTCGAGTAAACCATTTTGTTTGCTTATATTCAGAAAAGTGTATATAAAAATTTACTTATTATTTAGACAGTAATTCGAATGGATATAATTTTAATGTGTTGTCATGACCATTCTTACTCCCAAATAAGTCAATACGCATTGATAAAAATTTATGTTAAATTGCTATTAAAAAAGAATTTCGCCATATTACATCGTTGTCAACTGAAAATTTCACTCTTAAGTTAAATACGTATTTACACTCTTTACTCATGTTAATATTTTGTTGTTCTGTTCTAATTAATTTGTCTCATTATCTCACCAAATGCTTAAATTTCGTTAAAGCACATATAGTACGACAACTTGCAAGTCTATGTCTACTACTTAATGCTTATGCTACTGAATTAATTCCGAACGCAAGATGTGAAACATGGGTTACTATGGCCGTTACACCATTGAGTTACTATGGCCGTTACACCATTGAGTAAAACAACCCTCTGTAGTAACTATGCACTTGAACTTTTCCTAAGGAAAATGCTACTTTATAAAAAGACCTTTACTGCAACGATGGTAAATGACACATATGTTGGATGCACGACTGGGCACCATTTGGTAGAGTGTTTGATTCGAAACCAAGAGGTGCCAAGCCACAAGGTATCGTGAACAGTGGCATGCCATAATTGAGGCCTTTTAAATCGCAAAACCCAATTGAGTTAGGGCCTCTCTATCACAATATTTCCACTATTCTCGTTTGCGCTTTTTGTTTGCATGGTAATGATATACAATTTTTTTACGTCCGATGAGTTTTTCCAGAGTTGTGTCGCTGTACAGGCATAATTCCTTACACATAGCAGTTGTTCTTTGAATATTTTATAATATACAGGTGAAGATGTTTCTAATTAAGGCATTTTTGAGGAAAACTCGTTTATGTCTTAATTTTCTGAAATTTTCATAAAAATTTTTTGTTGTTTCTCCGCCTAAAGCTAGGAATTTATATCCGATGCTATGATAAAACGATTCTACTGTTGGTTAGAATGTCTGGAATGTTTACGCTGTCACCTGGTTATGTGTCGAGTGGACCACTAAGAGATACTTCTGGTAGCAATTTTTTGTCTAACTGCTCTACCCTTATTCTAAGTATATGATGTGTGCATGTTTTGGCGTTACACTGTGTTTAATTAGATTTAATTCTTTCCTTTTTTTTAATTATAACGATTCCTGTTTGATTTTTTAATAACTTGTATTTACTTGTATATAAGCAAGTTGTCACTTCTTAAATGTTTTGACATCATTCATTTATATATTCGTATTAATAAAAATATTTAGTAATAAACACGGAACTGGAACACTACTGAAACCACTCATTAAAAAGAAAAACCATGCGCATTCATTGCTAAGGAAAATACAAATTTGTCAAAAATCCATGTCTGAGATTATGAAAGAGGATTTTGGACTTAGCGCGAGTTTATTTTTCAACCTAACATGCTCTTATCTTCTAAAGTTATTTCACCACTTTTGGTGAATTGAATGTCAACACAAATGGATTTCCTAAAACTTAGCTGAAATAAAAGCATATTTTATTACTTAAATGAGAAAGTCAGAACACACTTGTTTCGCTAATTGACATTGAAAAATTTATATTCCGTAAATTTTGCATCAAATTTTTTATATAAATGCCAAGGAATCTAAAATGTTATTAACATAGATAACATAGTTAATAATAAGCATTATAAAAATGTATCGAATTCATAAGTCAAGTGTACGATTAGTACTTGCTACCATTATTTTGAAACAGTTGCTTAATTCCACCAGTATATAATGCATTCAGTGTTGATCATAATTGAAATCGTTCTAATATTGAACGTTCGAGAGTCATACAAAACTATCGAGCAATTATGGGCATTATTCCAAATAATTCAACATAATTTCATAATTGGTTATAAATGTATCTAGTAAAATTTAATTAATTAAATTAAAATCAGTTCACTCATGAGACCCAAAAATAGTTTCAATACCATATAAGTAAAAAGAAGAAAATAAGTAAAGCGAAATGAAGTTAACACTGTTATTAAGCTTAGTACCAAGAAAAAGTAAAAAGAGGTAAGCTCGAACAGCCTAAAATACGTAGCAATATTTTAGAAAATACAAGACTGAATTTTGTTCTATTTTGTTTACTCTACTTTAATTAATAAAATGGGTGTCGGCTCAATCACCTAATTTCAAAGACTTTACGTATAAAGGCAATATCGACTAAATAATTGCATTCATATCTGTTGGTATTTCTAAGTGACAAAATAGATAAGGTGGAGGTACATGTGAAATAACTCGGATCATTCATATTTTTACTTCTTCAATCGTTATTATCATAATTTCGAAGTTTCATTGAGTTATAGTATTTGTTTTACGAGGAATTGGACGTAAGATCAGTGAAATTTATACCTCACAGCTGTGATGTGGGTACCACTGGATATCATTCAATGATCATTTTTGTATTACAATTGATTTATTTCAACGTCAGAGCAATTTTGAAATATTCTTTTTATTTCATTTTTTATATAAAGCCTTTCTTTTGGCTTCATAACTATAGGGATACGTCTAATTTTATATAAATACACCAAAATATTATTTTACCATAAAGTCTGTATTCATAACTGGCAAACCCAAGCTAAACACATTTTACTAAAATTTCAATGATGAATGAAAATGGTTGTAACGAATACACTCATGATGTTACGATATCGGCTTGAATTTTAATAGGTCTTTGATCACCTGTTCTAGGTGTAACAAAAGTATGGACAAAAGTATGTATGCACTTGATATTAAGTAAGCAAAGTTTATAACAATTAGCGTGATTGAAGGAAATTCTAATAATAATAATTCCATAATTAAGAAAAAATTATTGTAATAAATGCCTCAATTAAAAAAAGTATAAATGTTCTTTTTTATACCCTTCATCAAAACATATATTATGTTTGCTACAAAAGTATCATTTATCGAGTGTAGGGAGACCCATAAATAAATAAATGATCAGCATCACCTCCGAAGGCGTTCTAGCCATGTTCAACATGAACGGTTAGATTTTGAAAATGTCTTCGCCACACATTTCCCTGAAGCGTTTTCTTTTATTTCTAATAAAAATAATGAAGTGGTGCCATAAAACAAAATTCAATAAAAGAATTAGAGTTAACAAATTATAAAAGTTTGATATTCTGTTAAATTCAAAATAAAGAATAAATGAGAAATTTCGTGCGCTGGATGTTTTATTTGTGATATGGATAACAGCCTCAAATTAATGATCAGTTATAGCGAAGAATTCTTCATAAATTGCTGCCACTTCAGCATGTTTTATTTCCTAAATCGCTGGACTTCTTGTAGTGTAATTATTAGGAAAATTGTGAAAAACGAGAAGAACCTAAGACTATCTAAAAAAAGATATGAACCCATCTAGTACTTCTCGCTGTTTATGACATCTCCGAAATTAAATTCAATCAGTGTTCAAATTTCAATACATCTCTTAAATTGTGTTTAGTTGACCCAAGTTTTAACAAGATTGCTCTTCAAACTTTTCTCCACTTTAATGTCAGTGTACATGTTATAAATTTGAAGACCGGTGATCTACTTGAAAGCCACCAGCCAGGTAAATTTTCCGCACCTGTCTTGCAAGCGCTAATGATTTATTTTCTGTTGACGCTGTCAATCGAATAACTCACCACTTTTAATAACTTTTTATGCTTTAGGAAACTCATATTTATATTGCTGAGCCTCTAATTCTGTTGAAATTTTGCTATAGACAAATCACAATATTCACTAAACCATTAAAAGCGCTGTGTTTTTGTCAAGTACATTGATACGATGAATTGCCTGTCCAAGTCATTTTTTGTGGTAAAAAGATCATTATTCTCCATTTATGATTATATTTATTATTAATTATATATCTTTTTCAGTCACTGAAGGTCCTTCATCACGGAATGCAAAAGTAAAAGTATCGGAAAGTTTTCGAATTATAAGCTAGAACCTTCACTTTAAATGAAGAAAATTTTAAAGTTCGAAGATAATGGATAAGAAAAAATACCGTTCTGAAATAAAGCATGTCTTCATGGTTAAAAGAATTTAAGCCAAGGCTTTATTTGGATAACCACAAAATTAATTTGATCGAGAAAACTGAGGTTATATAGGTATCAAAGGAACATTTTTGGCACATCATGTATGCATTTTTGGGAAAGAAAAAGTGTCATCTGAGTGAACTGCACGTGGTGTACCGATTCCAAAGCGTTCAGGAACGCAACGCTACAGTCAGCAAGACAATCTCATCAGTATTATGGCTAGCACATGGTGTTATTTGCATCGATTATCAAGAAAAGTGAAAAACCATCAGCAGCGAATAGCGCAAAACGCCCCCTTTAAAGAAAAGAAAGCACTGTTTCATTAGGATAATGCAACGTGTCAAAAATGAATGCTAACGATGGCAAAACTACATAAATTGGGTTTTGAAATGATTTTGCATTCACCGCCTTCTCAATAGCTTTTCATTTTTTAATTAAGATAGAAATGATGTTGGAGTTTTTGCAGCGTTTTCTTATGGTGTCTATTAAAACAAATTATCACAAACTTAAATTATCCTTCTCAACTAAACATATTTATTGACGGAGGCTTTTGCTTTTTTAATATTTAACATTGTGATTCTCTTCAAAATGTTTGAAATTTAACAGTTGCATCTGCCTAAAATGTTGTATGTTATTATATTAGGTTGTATATTATTATATAACCTAGCTGTGTAATTCGAAACGAACAAGAACATGACAGATATACGTGCGGTAATTATGAAAATATATAATAACATATAATGCCCCAAAAAAATATTCAACAAATATAATATTATATCCAAAATGCAAAAAACAAGCAAAAGGAAGAAAACGTATTAACTGAACGAAAGGAAAGAATTAAAACGTCCATATGCAAAACAGTAATTTTCAATAGAGTTTAAATAAAGAGCCTTGCTAATTGACAGGGTCTTAAAGATTATATGTTGCATACGAATAAACAAAACTTCATTGCGCACACGTATTAAAACGGTGTTTTTGCGCTTTCGCTTGTCGCAACCAAGAAAACCCAATCAACAATTGCTCTACTACTCAAACTAAACACAATACATCTTTGCTCTAAATTGGCCAAAACAACTTCCCGCGAAAGATCAAACTAAACAACATTGTCTTGGAGTGTTGAAACATAAGCACTATCAACAATTTCCCTTGGACCAAAATACTAAGTAATTTCACTTAAAAAGATCTCTAATAATTTGGCAAATATTTCGCAATTTCTTATAGAAAGAATATTGAAAACGAATATGAATAGGCACTTTTCATTCATGCGAAAAATTCAAAAAAGGAAACATCTTTATCCAAATAAAAAAATTGGTCACAACGTCAGCAATTTATCACACTTGCAAATAACCTAAAAGTACTAATAAAACAAAAAGACTCGATTACATAAATAAGCTGAGAAGTATAGAAGAACTAAAAACACACATTAAAAGAAAGTCTAAACGTGAGCGAAGTGAGAAAAATACTCAAAAAAGGAATTGAAAATTGGAATGTAACGGGTCTAATTAGTAAAGATACCGCTACCTCAAGGCTACTAGAGAATTATATAAGTTACGAAAAAATTAATGATCGACCTAATATCTGTGCACTGGAAATTGTACGAAATTTAAATCTTTTGCTATAACTTTTGGCAAAGAAAACCAGAAGATCTGTTTAATCTGAAAACAACAAATCATGCATCAAACGCTCTGACCCACACATTAATTAAATAAATCACCATGTATTACACAGAAACTGGTCTTCCATTTACCAAAAACACCTATAAACTGTAATAACTCTACAAACAGGTGACGATAAAATAGCGCATATTTATACATAATTTGAACCCCCATCATTATATGATATCTATTCATGGATTGTTCGATTCAGTGAAACATACTTAATTATTATTAACTTATCAATTTCATCAATGCAGAGCAACACCTATCAAATCACTTCAAACACAACTCATACCATGCCTACCCTTCCTCACCAAGTCACCGAAAAAATGCAAAAGAAATATGGACTTTCCAGGTTCAGTAAATAGTCAAAGCTATTTTATTCGACGTATTACAGGAAACTTCTAACGGAAAGCCTAATAATTGCTGCACCTGAATCAACAAATTTCATCTCTTTGATTCCAAATCCCAAAATATTAAAACACGCAAGGACTTATCACTTAAACTTTTCTAAAGCAACCAAACAAAAGTCTTCCCGAAAAATTCTCACAACTTTTCACTGAAAGATGTCAAAGGCACTCAGAATACTAGACGAAGCCCCAAGGAAACAATATTATGGAAAACAAACAGCTCTGATTCAAATGATGGTCTGTGTGATGAAAACTAAATTAGCAACTTGAAAAGTATTTATTGACTAAAATTCCGAGTTTAACAATAACAGAGCGGAATATGAGAGGTTACCAAAAAATTGTCATTTATTAAAGTAGACATCAATCATGTGGATCCTCATTTGCTAACAAAAAAGGTTCAATTCCAGCAAAATTTATTATACCAAACGATTATGTGATTTTAAAGAATACACCCACATCTCTGTCCACTCATAACACAATCACAAATGTTGCTTTAACATTTTCTTCCCAGAATCAAATTTCTGACTGCATTTGGCTTAGAGTAGATGCTGCTTTTGGAAACGGACATTTTTCTATATTACCAACACACAAGCTAAAGATTTAATTTGGAATAAACCCAAATATTAACCAAACAAAACAGGTATAAGCATTTGAAGAACCTAAATTTATTTTGTGCCAATCATCCTGTGAGAAGTAACATCAATGAAGAATCAGGTCATCTAGTTAAAATTAAACACCAAAATGCCAACAATTACCTTTTGAAATCCTGAAATCTTAAAAAGCAGGTCGAACAGAAATTCAATGTTTTTAAAAAGCTAATGACAATAGAAATCTTAACAATAAAAATCTAAAAATTAGAATCTTTTTAAAAGCGTAAAGCAGAAAATTAACCAGAAAAAAGGCTTATGCACCAGAATATTTCAATTCAATTTTCAACCATCCTCCAAAATTTACCAAATTGCCAATTTGTAATCAGAAATTAAAATAGTAGCAAACGAATATCATTATACTTAAAACAAACAAAGCTTTTGTTTTATTTGTTATTTTTCAATTTATTTTATGTATTATTTTCAACTTTATATTGGATTTGTTACTTATTATTTAAATTTTATCTTTAAGTTAACTTTATAAGTAATAGTACCTGACTATAACATAAGTTTTGCCAGGAAAAAACAAACCACTAGCTTGATGCTTTCAAATATACTTTTTTATTCGGTTTTGTCACCTGAGCATCAATGCACATGTTTCAATGAAATTTAAAGTTATGAAATCCATTAAAAAAACAAGAACTTGGAACTTTGATTTCAACTCTGGCGTACCGTGAGGTCATAAAAACTTGTGAAACCGTTAATACAAATAACATGGACAAGTGATTTATTTAAACTGTGCGTTGATTGAAAAGCTACCATAAGGGTCCAGGAAATACGGCAAGGTAATTATTATCTTTCAGAACCAACGTGCAAAATATAGTATCAATAGTTCAGGGATTAAAATTTATATTTGAAAAATTAAGAACGAGGAAAACCACCAAAAAGTATGAAGACTCCGAAATACAAACATTGTGAGATAAAGATGACACTTTGAATAAAATTCAAATGGGAGAAATGTTAAATGTTTCAGAACAAACAGTTTTACAAGATTTTAGGACCTGGTGGCACACGACACTATTATTGTCCCAACAGGCACACAGTCCTGCGTTCTCGCCAAATTAATGTCGTTGTGGGTCATTACCATTTTCGTCTCTTTGAAGCACAATTTTTCAGGATTTTATTCGGTTCTACATTACGTTATTGGATTTTACTGATCTTTACTTCTTTCTTGTTTGGTTTTGAAAAGGTTGCCTTTCTTATTATTTTGTATTACATGTGTTGCCGAGTGTGGAACATATCTGAATATCTGGTCAATTAAAGATTTATGAGGGCTGGTACCATCTCCAATGTTTAAGGTGATTGAAGCCTCGATACTTGTTAGAATTTGTAATGTCTCCCATCTTCAATATGAAGTTATCGCTACCAGATTTCTTTGTCGAACCCCATTTTTACCGTTATGAAAGTCAATTTCTTCACACTATCTTTATACGCAATTATGAGTTTTAGCCTGAATATTTGCTTCTCTTCCATCCTATTTTCAAAATATCTCATATTCGTAGAACGTATGAACGTAGATGTTAACTTTTTTCTTTCTGAATTTTTCCTCAGCCGGCGTTGGCAGACTATCGGTGATGTGTCACTATTCTGCTTTGATATCTGTTTAACCAAACAGCAGTCTGTTCCATTATTTTTCATGATTCAGTAAGTAAAACCACATTATTATGGTGTAAAGTACACTTTTTTATTCGGTATGGTCTCCTGGACATCAATGCACTTGTTTCAATACGATTCCTATTCCATCTAAGATGAGAAACAGAAAGAGCTACAAAATATGCTTCTATAGCTGTTATGACACGCTTTCTACGTATGAATTATTTTAGGCCTGAAAACAGATGGATATCACAAGGGCCCAAGTCGGAATATAATCGATTCTTTAAAAATCTAAGTCATGAAATTTAGGCATTGTCAAAATGCTCTTGCAATGTTGTGGTACTAATTTGTACCAAAATATTTAAAAAGTGCTTCAATTCATTACCATTTTTGGCTAAACTGATTTATATTTCCACTGCCTATTTCATTTTCGACATCCCGGCGTGGCTGGATAAATTCTGAGGAAATGGATACAATAGCGGATAACGTGGCATAGAATGAGCAAGAATAACCCTAATCCTGAAATATTAAGTACTTGGATAGAGCACAAATTACTTGGATAGAGCACAAACTACACTAAATTTTTCAAATTCAACATTTCGGTAAGGCTGAACGATTTCCAAGATAATAAGTGCATTATTGGGTGAAGTTGATAGCATAATACCTGGAATTACCTCTAAATTAGATTTTTCCGTGCCATGAAAATTAAAGAGCACTATTTATTCTAGTTGTAATACGCCGGTGGGGCTGAAACAAAGGATTAGTGTCCTTTTCTAAAATTTATTTTTGGGCATGCATATCGCAATATATATAGTTGAATTCTTAAAAAATCGTTTCCAAAATTGAATTTCCAATGTACTAACTTTTAAATCAATACATATTTTTGGGTGTCATCTATAATAATAGATAAAAATTAATATTTCATGTATGTATAAATGATACAGCATCATCAAGAAGCATTTGTGTTGATAAATTTAAGCCTAGCACCTGTTGAAATTTAAGTATATTTTCACTACTCCGATTTTTATTGATAGCGTTTATTGATAACTTCATGGTAACGTAAAAGACATACTTTTTCAGTTTTCTTCATTGCGCTGAAAATTGGGTCTATTACGAAAATCAAAAACTTCTTGTGAGACCAGCTGGGTGTGACGTATTATATGCTGACATTATAGGAGATGTCTTCTTTTCACAATATAGACATTCGAGTGAAGCATTGCGAGAAAAATGGCCATGATGCACCAACAGGCACAACGAACGTCATGCAGTACTTTAATAGTTATTGCACATAAGTTCCGGCGGCAGTTTAAACTGATTTTGAAACGAAATATTAAAAGTTTTACCCCAATCACAGTTTAGGCGAGGTGGTTCAATGACCCCTTCAAATTAACATCTTTTTTTGTCAATGCAACATGACTTGGATAACAAACACTTTTAAAATTGAATCTGTTTTTTATGCAATGCCGTTTTTTATGTCATGTCGTTCCTTATAAGATAACCGCGTGGTTTTGGAATATTAAATTTTCAGGTCGCCAACGCAACACTTTCAAATTTTACATTTTCCAAAAGCACCATTTGAAGAGCATTCAATCGTTTATGGCTGAATTCCAAAAGCCCGTATTAAAAGAGGGTAGTATTTTGTATAGTTATCCGGTCAAAATAATAAATACAATCATTTGAACTTGTTTCGTGTCCAATTGAGAAAATAAATATTGTTTCAATGTAATTTAATAATGTTTAAATAGATTTCTCAAGTAAAATAAGATTAAATAAAATGATTAAAATGAAAGCTGAATCCGAATTGTTTTCAAATGTGTTGCCGATGAAACGCTGTGTGTATTTCGGTAACTCCATGCTAATGACGGTACATAAGACGAATCTTAACAAGCCCTTGCTATTTAAAACTGCACATTGGCAATGATTACATTATACTATAGATTCCAAGTCAGGTGTCACAACATCAATTGCAAACCAATTGTACTTGTTCATTATAACAAGTCCAGATATATAACATTCGATTTGCAAATTATCTCGTTGAAACACTGGCCCACGTATTGAGCACGAAGAGTTAAAGGGAATCAATGTTATGTTGATGTAGAGTGGGCTAATAAGACAGAAGAAAGACAATTCTACACTGGTTATGCTCAATTTATTCTTAATTCTCACTGGAATCATAGAGGCACAAAGTGGTATCATCGAAGCCGTATACATTGCCTTGCAAATGAAGTCACGAATATCAAGAAATTATTAAACCGCTTAATCTATAAGTTTACCCCTGATTTTTATAACAATAAAAGAATGTCAGCCACCAATAATATTATTTTTGATATTTTAACTTATTTTTTTTTATAATAAATAAAAAATGTTTCTAAACGTAAACCTGAGTAATTTAAAGAAAGTATGGTATAATATTGAGTATATTAAAGATAGAGTAAAGTTAAATTTGTACGTCAATTTCATGTTTCTGGATTGAAAAGGAAGGATATAAGATGACATTACCCGAACATAGCATTCTTCTTTATGATTACACATTCTTATTTTATGCTAGGCTTGTTTTTAAGTTAACACTAGATGTAAGCATCGTTCTATATTTATCAAGAATAAGTACTTTCGTTTATTAAATTATTAGACAGATATGATTGCTTTTCTACTTATATGATTCTTTTAGCTGATTTTTTGAAATATTGCTCTCATACAAAATAATTACTTACTTACTTAATTTGTCACTTCAAATGGTAGAAGTCTTGCAATTTGTTGCCAGTTGCAGATTCCTAGCATTGAAACATCACTTATAATCTAGTCACTTCAACGCAGATTTTGCCTTCCTCCTGAATACTGCTCCTCGGATTGGAATCAAACATTTTACGAGCTGCTGGAGATTCATGCATACGAGCGATAGGACCTAGACATCTTAGTCACTAAATTTTTGATCCATTTGACTATGTTAATATCATCGTGATTTCATATAGTTTATGATTCCACCGAATGCGCTTTTCACCATCATCGCAGTAAGGGTTATATCTCTTCCCTTGGATTTTGGTCTCGAAAATACTCAGTGCTTGCTCATCAGATCTTTTAATGGCCAAGCTTCAATGCGATATATCAGAACGGGTATTATGACTTGCATAATTTCGTTTACGTTTTGCGAGAGATGGCTTTTTGACTCATTTGCTTACTGTGCCTTAAGTAACTCCTACGAGCAAAAGAAATCTTAAGTTTGATTTCGAGGGTGATGTTATTACGTTAATTTACGCTGGATCCTAGATAGACAACGTCCTTTGGCACTTCAAACTTGAAGTTTTTCATTTTGACAGAATCTCCTAGACTAGAATCTTTACACGTTTACACTTCGTCTTTTTCTCGTGGACTGCACATTTTGAGAATGCGGTGGTAACTTCGCATTTACTTTGGTCAATGATGTCTACATCGTTAGCGGCAAAGCGGTGCTTTAAGCTCGCCGTACAAATGATTTTGTCCATCATAAAATCGAATAAATCGCAGAATAGGAAAACACCTTATCTGAAACCCCATTTGGTACCAAAAGGCGCATTGGGAATTTCGGAGTATAGATATGGAAAGCCTTGTTAATTTAATCGTTGAAATCATCAAAAAGATGCTGTGTGTCGATTTGATTCGATTGGCCCTTCTCTATAATTTGGCGGAATACGAAGAATTTTATGGGTGGTAGATTTCCCAGGTCTGACGTCAGTCTAAACAGATCCCATCCACTTTTGTATAAGGGGCTCCAGTTTTTTACATGGCACAATTGACGGGATCTTGAAGGCGATATTCGGAAGGCTTATGCCACAACTATTTATGCAATTTGTGGCACCTCCCTTCTTCATCACTGCTCCGAGCACACTAAGGCTTTAATCACTTGGCATGTATTCTTGTGACAAAATTTTCCGGTGGAGATTGTGCATGCAATAACCAACTCCTCACCATGGACATTGAAAACTTCATCTGGAACGCCACCATATGCGGAACCCTCATTTGACTTGAGCCATTGCATTTGAGGCGCCACTTCTTCATGATAAGATGGTCAGACCAGAGTTGAGTTTCGAGCGAGAGTTGCGGTTGGGTTTGAAGCTTTACTTTCAGTAGTGTGGGCGTCATTGCCATTTAAGCTTAATGAGCTATTTACATCAGTTACCAGATTACTATCTCCATATTTAACATCAGTTATCAGATTACTATCTCTATCTGTGCTGAAGAAGGCCTTGAAACCTTCACTCATACTCTTCATCTTTTCAAAAACTTTTCAAGCTTCATTTCTGACATGCATTTCGATTTCTTCCCAATACCGTTTCATTAATTAATTGGATTTTGCTCTTGAAAAGTCACTTCTCTTCTATGATTTTCTCTCATACGCCAAAGGAGTTGAGATGGATCTCAACATTGCGGATGGTTGCGTATTGTTTTGTTGGCATATAGACGTACTCTTACTTTGGGAGCAATAAGGTAGTAGTCGTAATCAATGTTGGCAAATCCAAAAAGCTCGACGCTTGCCGTCCATCAATCACAATATCATCAATTTGAATTGAATAATTTATCTGGAGACTGCCATGTGTCTCTGTGTATAGAGATGACCATGTTCTGTGTTGCAGCAAAGGATATCACCGTAAAGCCATTATCGCCTGTTCCAAACCATTGAAGTAAAGATATCTTCCTTGCTAAACTTCACATTGAAGTCACCAACAACGATTTTTACGACAGATTTTGGGCATTTCTCGTAGAAAGTCTCTAGCCTGTTATAGCAGGCATCCTTGGTAGCGTCGTCTTTATCCTATATTGAAGAACTTAGCCTTAATTCAGATGGCAGCAAGTCGTCAATCCACTGCAGTGGATTTCGAGACCTAATCTCATAGCCTACCTACTACAAAACCGCATCCGAACTCGTGCTTTGAAACATGACCACTGTAGTAGACTGCACAGGAGTTCCGCTTCAACAGCCCTGGGTCGACNCTGCACAGGAGTTCCGCTTCAACAGCCCTGGGTCGACCACCGTACTTCTTGCACTGCAGTCACATCAGCCTCATAGTCATCGAAAGCATTTTCATGCTGAGTAACAGAACCTGGTTTGGAAAGAAACGTCAAAGTATATGTGTTAGCCTCCAATGTCACTGCACAACTTCAAAACCTGAGAGGTTTTTTTTTTTTTGTTGCGTTTCTTGCATTCGCTACGGCTTCAATAGATAATGATGCAGCACCCAGGGTCAAATATGAGGAGAACCACAATATAAGGAAAATGAGTGTCATGATTGCCTATAACCAGGCTGGGTTGCATCATGTATTTTCAGACCCACTAACCCCACATACAAAATAGGCTCCTTTTTAAATTCCTAAGAAAATGACTAGATCTGGTGATCACGGTCTCAATTCATATGTGTTTCTTATCTATTAACGTTGTCAATATAATAATAAATATAAATATATAAGAAAATAAGTGTCATCCTTCACTGGGTATATCCATTCCTAAAATTTCACCAGTAATGCCTGTTCCTTCTCTATGAAAAACTATTTCTGTTTTAATAAGGCTGATTATTTCAACATGAATCGTATTTAGTTATTGATGGCGTAATTAGTTCGTTTGACTTCCAAATCTATTAATTCTGTTCGTTTTATATTGGGTTGCCCAAAAAGTAA
>JXPQ01008270.1:46593-61509 GCA_001014675.1 Ephydra gracilis
GTATATCCATTCATCAAATGCAGAGACAACGCATTGAGCCACATTAAGCCACATTTACATACAGTCATAATAGAAATTTTGCAGATTTTAGCGCGAATGCGGTTCCGATGCGGGCATTATTTCGGGTATCTCCAGTACACCCATGTATTCGAATTAAGACTTTTACACCAACATAGCCTCAAACATATATACAGGTCTCTGAAATTTTTTATTCAGATGTTTATCAATATAATTAAAAGGGACGTGTTCAGAGTAATATGCAGTGAACACATCCATTTTTTTTTTTTTTTTTTTGTTTTNTTTTTTTTTTTTGCTTGATGAGGCACAACATTAAATATTTCATATGGGATTAAAAATGTACCAATTGAACAAATTGAATGTGAGTAGATGGAACTCAGACGGATGTAAATTATACCCACATACCCGAAAATGAGGTTTTATGCGTGTAAACCCAAAAATATCGAAAATTAATTAAATTAATATGATTTCTATGACATTGATATAAACCATTTATGACTCAAAGCTGAGTAATGGATGATATTCCAAGCACCCCAAATACAACTAGTTGGCAAACTGTTGGGGTTTTATGCTTAATTCCTCAGAAAACCATATTAAATTTCGTTACCAAGGTGATATTGTTATTACTCATTCGACAAAACTCTGCTCACCAATTTCATCAAAATAAAATTTCACCAATTTGTTTTAATCGAAATGCTATTAAGTAATAAAAATGAATTCAAAATTGATAATTACAATAAAGTTGATATTATGAATTCAACAAGTAACAAATTTGCAGTCGATTTAGGCCAGTATTACAAGGTCGCTCGCTAATTAAATAATTTAGTAATATTGTACATTGTGATTCACTTTTTTTACAACCTTTTTTAGGATTACATACATGATTGATTTTCGGCAAAACCATTGATTTTATTTATCGTCACACAAACTGTGGGCAATTTTGCATTAAAGCCTCTGTTGAGACCATATACGTGTACTAGAGGTACGTCTGATTTCCATTCAAATTTGTTAATTTTTGAAGCACGGCTAGATGCCTTGTTCACCACACTATTTATGAAAATTAGAAAATATCAATTCTAACCATTTCAGTAGTCTTACAGTCGTAATTTAGAGCAAAGAGTTGTACTAAAGGTGCCCGATACTTTATTTACATTTTAACCAAATTTAAACTTATATCTAACATCTTTCCATAGAAATTTGTTAGCAACTTTGATAAATCTAACTGAAGTCCTTCTTTCTCCAGGGACATCCATATATGCTTGACTAAATTAATTCCTAATGTGTTACTTAACACATCGGTATATACTTGGATCATGATCAAAAATTATACCCACTTCGCCAATTTCATTAGTAGAAAACTATCAAACTAAAAATTTTTTCCAACATTCAATTCCATGGCATGGGATATCACACTGGGGGCATAAACCGACATTTACATTCATACTTGTTTAATTTATTACTGGTTGTTATGTTATCATAATCACATTTCCTCCATTAGTTTTCGTTTCGTTATGATGCATAAGTTGATACTTAAATCGGGATATATGTATATTTTTAAACCAGGTCTTTTAAAGCTCTGTTCAAATTGAGTGCCAAGTGAGCTACTAATTGAGGCACAGGTTGTTTTATTCATCTACAATCTTGAGAATTGACCACCTATCAGCAGCGAATCACAAATTAATAACAATGATGGAAAAATTTAATTGGGCTTCAAATCGATCCCGCATCTACCGTNATTACATGCAACTTATCACAAATTAATAACAGTGATGGAAAAATTTAATTGGGCTTCAAATCGATCCCGCATCTACCGTATTCTGCAAATAAAGCCACGCCAACTTTTTCTTTTCCTTCCGTTTTCCCTCAAGAAAAAGCTAGCTGGATAGAAACTATGTGCCTGTGTAGAGCTTATCGCCGAAACTGAGGCATATTTTGAGGCTTACCGTATATCGCACAAAAACAGTGGCATTGAAAACTGGCCTGAGCACTATAATCACTGAATCGCCCTTGAAGGCAACTCTATGCAGCAATGAAACCCAATTTTACTTTTAAAAAATATTTGTGTTTGTCAGCTGAACCGAATTTTTCAGCCCAACTGCTAAGTGAAGGTTACCTGAGCTTTCGTTTGTGTTTCCTAATTTTTTTTTTTTTTTGAGTCTCAGTTTGTTTCGTATTTTGAAGGTCATTGAATTTATTATTCATTCTTCCTTGGTCACCGTTCAAAGCTTATCAAATTGCGATTATATTTAGTAAACATTCGCAACATTTTCCAAATATGAAATAAATAAAAAATGTTCTGTCATGATGGACGTGAAAATATAAATCAATCTGCAAAAGCAATGTTTATGTGCGTCATTTCATATTAAAAATGTTGCTTATGACAACTTTAATTAAATGTAATGCTCAACTTTCAGCTTAACGCTGACCGTAAAGTTTAGAATAGAAAATTGTATAGGGATGTATGTGCTTTAAAAGCACAACCGAAGTCAACAGAAAATTTCAGCATACACAGCAACATTTCTAATGTATGCCGAGCGAGTAGGAACCAGCTGTTGGACAAACTTCCAACGCAAAGCATAAGCACAGGGCTGTTCAGCACAGTGCTAAGGTAGAAAGATACTTAAAAGAACAACAAATAACAAATGCATACGTTAATGCATGCCTTGAAGGGCCTGGTATTTACACACTCACAATTTCATTTATACATATATCCATTAACGTGTGGCCGAGTATTATTACAATTTAATGAGGTACGCTTGACCGCTCGGCTTTTTGCAAACAAAATTTTATTTTGTTAATGGCTTTGCTGCTGTTGTTATAGTTACTGTTGTGTTTTTACTTAACTTTATGTGTTCAAATGTACTCAAATAAAAACAACTGTTTTCGTGCCCGCATCGTTCATTACTTAACTGTTGCTGTTGTAACATGATTTCAATATTTTGTTACGCTTGAGTTTTTATTATAAATGAGTTTTTTAAATAATATTGACATGTCTTGAGAGCGGCTAAAATAAAATTTAATGCATATACTGGTATTGTTATTTTAAATTCCACTTTAAATGTGCGTTTATCTAGCTCTGCTATTTACAGCAAATTCGCTCAAAGAATTTATTTATGATGAATGATATAGCCACATAAATTTCCAAATTAACTTTTATATGCGCATCAGCAGGAAGAAAACTCATATAAAAAATTAATAGCAAAAACTGGACATTCTAAAGAGTCAAGTTTCGTAATAACTGCTTTCAATATTAAAATGCAGCCATGCAAATACCATACATTTTATGGGGCATTAACATTTTATCACATGGCCACACAAATTTCATTTAAATGCGCACTTAGTCAACTTCTGCGCAAAATGGTTGCTAATTGTAATGAAGTCATTCCCTAAACGCTTGAGCAAAAATATCGATTCATTGCAACCAGAAATTTGTTGTATTTTTCTACAAAACATTAAAAATGTATGTGCGCTTGCTTCAGATGATGTCGAAAGCCAAATTAAGGAATGTTCGCAAATAAGAGGGTACAGTGAGTGCAGAGAGTGAGAACATTTGAAATGTTTTGATGTAAGGTGACTAAACAGCGCTTGTTATAGTTGCCCTAAAATGTTCTTAGTTTGTATAAACTTCGATATTGTTATTCCATTTAGTTGATTACTATTCACCAGCGCTAAATTCTTTTCCAGGGAGCATTCTGTAGATGTCTGAAAAAAGGGGTTTCGAGCCATGTCTGAGAAATACCTTGGATGCAGGAACAATTTTAAATCCCAATTCATGCGATCCTAATAGCACAAGATTTTCTTTTTCTTCAAATATGGTCTTTATTCAGATGTTCCAATACCGCTATACGCATTCTTCAAAGTTTTTTTTAATTTTCAAGATATTCGAAGAATCTAATACCAAATTCTGCAATCTGGAACTTGCATGAAGACTGTTGTATCCCGGCAATCTTTAGGGTTAACCACGTGTAGTCCACTCAGGTGACGATTGTTTTGATGTGAAATTGGGCAGCCATGTTTCACCCCTCGTCGCAACACTTTGGGTTTAACTCCAGTTGAATAACATCAAACACCGCTCTGCATTATGATCGATTGTGAGCTCGCAAAGCACCCAAATTTAACCGACCTTTCACCTACTCTTATTTTCATGCACCATATGTCCAGCACGTTCCTTTAACGTGAACACCTTCTTTATTTATTAATATTTTGGACTCGTCTGATGTATTTTTTCTGTAAGTGCTTCTTTGGTATAGACTTCGGTGCCAGTTCCTCTTCGTTTAAACTAAGCAAATGACATCTCAGTCATTAATTTCCCTGGTGCTAAGTTCGAATAATGTTTATTAAGCTAACTCTCTGCTAAAAGTATTATTTTATGCTTAATTAAAATGCAAAAATTCATGCTATCATCTGACAAATATTTCAGGTACCGCCAGTGCGCCTCTTTATTTGAAATCATGGGCGTATACCTACTGAAACTTTAAGGATTCATATTTTTCAATGAAATTTTGTAAATAGAAGCAAAATTGAAGCATCTTTCACTCTTCTTAATATTGTCATGGTTAAATAAAAGTCTGAGGTACCTCCATTACACCTATGAAGTCCAAAAAAAGCTTTTATGCAGAGTTATCCAACATTATCATTTAACCTAAATTAAACAAAATTTTGGTGATGAATGAACATAAGTATAGACAATGTGTGAAAGAAAAATGAACTGCATTGGATGAAAATCAGAGGTACCTCCAGTTCACCTACAGGGAACCAACGGTGGCTTTAATGATGAATGACGCATAATTATTACTTAAATTCTACGAAATTCCTTTTTTGGGTGAACGTTAACATAATTAAGATGAGTTGGATTGCGTGAAAACGATGATACCCATATACCTATGTGGTCCCAATGCATGGTTTAATTTTGAATAACTCAGAGTTATCGTTTGAATTTAAGTATTGAGAGAAAATAAATTAAATCAAAGTATCTACCAAAACAAAGTGTTTGAATGAAAAATAAACGTACCACAAGTACACCTATATAGTCTCAATAGAACCTTTAATGCCCAATTATGCAAGGTTCATTCTATTAAATTTCATATTCGTTGTACGTACCAAAACTGGATTTAATTGCATGAGAATCAGAAGTACCTGCAGTACACTTTTGTGGTCCAACTATAGTTTTTACTTCTTCATCATCCATAGTATACATTTAAATTTTACGAAATTCTAGTTTTTATTGAACATATGTATAATTAATTTCCGTAGTCTTAATTCAATGCTGTCCACAGAAAAGGGAATAAAAAATTTGCGATATTTATCGAAATTAACCCAAATTAATTTAAAGTACTATATTGCTTTTGGTTGAACAACCAAGCAACGTTTATTATACTCTCGGCATCAGCCGACTGTCACCTTTTTAATTTTTGTACACGTTGCCAATGAATGATTTGCAAAGTGTATAATAGTTTTGGTCATACGTTTGTGACACCCAGAATCACCGTTTGGAGACCTATCAAAATGTATACCGATAAAATCAGAATCAACACAGCAATTAATTTAGCCATGTCCCGCCATCCGTCCGTATCCATAAAATAGAGACAACGGCTAAACCTGGACCAACGAAATTTGATACACATATTCTTTGAAAAAATTTCAGATTCCCTTTGGAAACTGCTCAAGAGCCGACCATTATTTTGGGTTCGTCCAGTACATCTGTTTATACGTATATTTATTCAAAATAACGACTTTACGCTTAGTACAGTAGTTCGAATTGATATTTTTCTATGAAACTTAAAAATTAAATGGAAAATTTAAACATGTAACAGTGTTTCAAAAATGNGCATGATTGAATAAACATCAGACGTACCTTCAGTGCACGTGTGGTCTTAATAGAGGCCCTAGTCCTGAATAATGTACAGTTATCATTTAAATTTATAGAAATTTCAGTATTGAGTGTACATAAACATAATTAAGAGGTTTGCCAAAAATGAGCTGGATTGGATGAAAATTAGAGGTAACTCTAGTACACATATGGGGTCTTAATAAACGCTTTAGTTAAAAATTAAAGGTATCCTCAATACCCCTATGTGGTCCCAAGAGAGGCTTAAATGCTGAATTACACACACATATCATTAAAATTTTACGAAATTTCATTGTATACCAAACATAAAGATAATAAAATTCTGGATGGATGAAAATTGAAGGGATTTCCAGTACACCTATGTACTCTCAATTGAGATTTTACTACTACAATATTCCCAGTAATCATTTCAATTCTGCGAAATTTCAGTGTTGAGTGAAAATAAATAAAATAAATGGGTATATCAAAAATGTGCTCCATTGGATGCAAATTAGAGGCATCTCCAGTACACCTATGTGGTCTCAATAGAGGTTTTAATGCTGAAATATACACAATTATCTTGTTAATCCAACGAAATTTCAGTATTCAGTGAAAATGAATATAATCAATGTGGCTGCCAAACATAGGATTGCTTGTTTGAAAACTAGGGGTATCTGCAGTAGTCGCAATAAAGGCTTTAGTGCTTAATCATGCATATGTTCTTATAAAATCCTTAAAGTTCCAGTATTAAGTNATATAATAAATGTACGTTCGGATGAATCAATATCGTATGCGATCCACAAAAATGGCGAACAATCAATTTGCCATACTTAATGAAATTAATCCAGAGTAATTAATGGTAATGTGCTGGTTTTTATTTAATTAGCAAGCAACATGTTTTATTCTGTCGGCCTAAGCCGGCTGTAATCTTTTTACTTGTTTTTTATTCATATTCTTCCAATCATTAGAAGTTTCTCACTCACAATGGTCCATCGTACACATTTAGACCCTGAGATCTGTCAAATTTGTTTACGAGTTTTCTGTTTTGTATGTATTTCTAGAGTCTTTGTAACCCAAATATAAAATGTATTTAACAACATATTTAAAATTCATTAGTGAATTTTCTGCAATGCGGGGCAAGAACCCCCTGTATTCATGCTAATAGGACAGTGCTTTTCAATGATTGATTGCTGACCGAGCTACAGAACTTCAGCTTTCCTGCAATTTTAGAAATGGTTATACAAGGCCAGACAGTGTCCAAATACAGAATTAACGGGAAAAGAGCTCCGTATTGTAAGCTTTCTCAAAATATTTTGAACTCATGCTTGTTAACTTGGGGTCAAGTGCATGTATGGTTTTTCTGATGACAATCACCAACTTCCATATTTTACCGTATTTTGCGATGGTGTTTAAAATTCACTTCTTATCTCTGCCTTACACTTTTTGTCATAATCTTATTTCTTATTCTGAATCGCAAGAAATTAAGCTTTCTGGTTCAGTTAAATAATTAAAGGTTGGATTCTTAGTGGTACAAAGATGCAAATTTAACATTACGTTGTATGTTTCATACAAAAATAATATATATTATATAAAATTCAATCATCAAATAGTGGCCATCCGTGATTTTAGAAAACTTATTTAATTTAATTTTAATTTTCACATAGTATTTTTCGACCATTGCTTCCAATGAGAGCAATAAAATAAAAGAGAGAAGTACTCTCACAAATAAAATAAGGGTTGACGGAGGTCCTTCTGTGCGGTTGTAATGGGGAACCAATGAAATTACATTTTCTAACATATGTGTTGAAAACACAAGACAAGATCGTGACGAGGAGGAAAATAGGTCATTGGTTTATTTTCATGAAATTTTGTACTGACAGGATCGTTATTGGTTATGTTGGGTTGGGAGGGTTAAATTTTACCCTCGATATCCTTGAACTCATAATAAAAAATAAGTTTTTAAGTACAAACTACTGAATTTTGTTTATGTCACTAAAAAGTATCGTCATGACTTAAATTCATATGCACAGCTACGTTCTGTAGACCTTATTGCATCAGTTTAAATCATATTTAAAAATGATCACCACCTCTGATGTTTTCGGGTACATCCTTTAAATTCTTGTGGAATAAACACTAATTTTATTAGTTCTGCTTTAATACTTAGCAAATGAACAAAAAAATAAATTTAAAAAATCCAATGGATTATTTTTCCTTCATTTCACATTACTGAATCCACACATAATATTAACATTCAGTTAAGGGCATTTACCCGTGTTGTCACTTAAATTCTATGAAAGCAATGACAGAAATATAAGATTTTAATGCTTCAAAAAAGCTTCAAACTTAACATGTCGGCCCTTTTTAATTAATTTAATGTCCCTGGTATTTTAAAAAGTGCTAATGAATTGCACTGTCCGCACATACAAGCAAATTGGATTTAATTTAATGGAAAGTTTATTTTTTATGGTCATATTTTTTTAACGCATATAAGGAGTCATCGAAGGCCTTTCAAATTGTATGCAGATATGTTACCACAGAATTACACTATTCACTGTCTATGCGTTATAGGTCCAGAACAAGTAAATATAAAAAATTGAGGTTTCACACAAAATTTCTCACAAAACCCAATATACGTCAAAGAAATTTCAAAATAAAGATTACATAATACATAATACACTTTTTCTAGTTGATAACAAAAGTCATTAATCGAATAGATTCATGCATGCCACCACACCTATTTTGCCGACTAACCCAAACAAAAAACAATTATGGAATTGTTATAATCGAGATAATACTAAGACATAAAAAATTCGTTAAAATTAGCAACGAGTTCATTGATATTAATTAAATTAGAATCGAAATGAGTAAATGAAAAGCAGTCTTATAATTATAAAATATACACCTATGTGGTCTCGATAGAAGCTTCAATGCTGACTTATTCACAACTACCAATGTGTGCACCAAACATGGGATTTATTGTATGAAAATTAGAGGAACCTCCAGTACACCTATGTAGTCCCAGTACGTAATGCTTAGTCATTTTAATTTGACAAAATTTTAGTATTTTTAATCCAGAGTAATTTAAGGTAGTGTGCTCTTCCGGTTTTTATTTAATTATCAACCGACGTGAATTATACTTTCGGGCTAAACCAACTGTAACCAGTTTCCTTGTTTTCATTTTATTACGCATATTTTTAGAAGCGGTAGAAATGGCTTGTTCAAACAAAAGCAAAAGGTAGTTCTTCAAAGCCCGATTCTTACGTTCGCACTAATGGTTTATTAATTCATTTTTTCTTAAATGTCAGTTTACTGTGAACCGCAGGTGAAATCACGATCACTGGGGTATCTCCACCTTGCTCCAGCAGACCGTTAAAAATGGCGTGGTTCCCATACACACTGGTGTGCAGGAAGCAACTATACTCAGTATTGCATCTGACGACTGAAACAGCGTTATTGAAATTTCAATCTCTCAAACGCTTCGGATGTAAGAAATATAGGCAGAACAGTTTGCACCATCTAACGTTGTGTCAACATTACTGAAGGAACAGACCTTCCTAGCCTCAATAAGCACAGGATTACAAATGTAGTAGGAGTTATAACAGGGGATGTTGTAGTTCAGCGTATGGCCTTGAGACTAGTAATTGCTTTAAATCGAAAAGTCTGCAGCACTATCGTTATGAGGGTCTAATAATTCTCCTTCAGTGCTACACTTAAATTCTTCGGCTGAAGAAGGCTGTCGGAGCAAGGCACCCTTTCGAACACTATGATCAGTGGACGTGCACTTCGAAACGTGCTTCACTGGTTCTTTGTGAATCAGAATGGCCTTCAAAAAAAAAAAAACATAGGCAATGTTCAACTTGAAATTGCTACGAAATTATTTGTAACTCATTTAACATTTTTCCAAAAATGTTTTTCTTTCTGTAAAATACTTATTTTAATGCACGTGTTGGATACACCTAGAGCGAATGAGTATAAAAACCGTATGATCAGCATCACTACATTAATTGGCATAGCTATGTCCGTTCGTCGGTGTCTAACTAAAACCAAGAACCTATTCTGTGGATGCGGGTAACGTGACATCGAAGTTTGAATTACATCAACATGTGAATAATATTTTTGGGGGCTTCATTTCATCTCGATATACAAAATACCGAAAGTCAGGGTCTTGCATCTTTTAAACTGGTATGTCCTAATTCCATTGGCAATGATGCCATTATTTAAAAAAGGGCTTAATGCCATGAAAAACTTTCCTATTGGACCCGAAAAGAAGGTTTTAAACAGAATTAGCTACACTCATTAATTGAATTCACTATAACTTCGTTATTCAGTTGATATACATTAAATGTATGTGTCTTCTAAAAATAAGAAGCCATGGATGACATTATGTAAAAGTATATTTTTTTTATTTTTTTATTCAAGCTGAGCCATTCAATTTCGTCTCTTCTGCATTGTTGGTAACTTCAAAATGGCGTTAACCACACTGAGGTGTATACGTGTTGGAATATATTTAGACACCCATTTTTATTATCTCACTAATACTTGAGCAGAATGAATTTTATGAAAATATTCTTTTTTCACTTCTACCAAGTACAAAAATAATGCAATGCTGGTGCTTTGCGCTTGTAACAGAGTTGATCGCAACTAATGTTGATTAACATACAAACCTCTTAATTTGAATTTGAATGAGGGTGTCTCAGTAATTATATTAGAAAAGGTGCACTATTCATACATAAATTATAACGCATAGTTGAAAAGTTCTCTGCTTCGAGTCAATTTCTATCAAATGAATACTTTAATAACTAATGGTAAAATCTTTTAATTTTTTTGGGAGTTTCAAATACTTTCTCTTCTTTCATTTGAAGATGAAAATATCAAAAATATAATTTGCTGTAATGTTGCCAACGTACTTATTAATAAATAAATTTGGACCAAAAAGTTAATTTAATGGAAAAATGCTCATTGTGCAATCCACTACCAGAATGTTTGATTACTATTGCTACTATTACAAGAAATGTTATGTATATACCATTGAGCGCAGAGTAGTCATTCTGCTTAACTAACGTTACATTTGCAATATTTCGTATCATACCATTTGCGACTGTTGACTCGAAAATGTTGGAATGAATTTTATTAACTTTGAGATTGCAAACGAATATATGACCAAACCAAATTTTTATTCATTTCTGTTGATTCCAAAATATATGAATTCCAATTATTGTGACAAATAAGAGAACAATTTTTGAAAATTGTTTTGACACGAACTCGCTCGCGTAGTTATTTGTATGAACAGAACTGCTCACCCCTCTAACATTGATTTTGTTTCTACTAAGAGTGGTTAAATCAATATTTCGGGAATAGCAAATTATAATTGATTTGCAACGAAAACAGAGCAAAGTTATTATTGAATCCCTACAATAATGACAGAAATAAAGGATTTTTGACGGATAATAATGACACCTCATCGACCAGCAAAATTAGATTTTAGGCAATTGTATTTAAATATGATCGAATAATACCTCTCTCATTTATAAAGTAAGAACAGTTGTGTTCCATGACTTCACTATAGAAATAAGCTCGGTAAGCTTAAGTTGGTATCTACACCTGATTAAATTCAGTTTAAAGTAAGTCATTAAGTAATGACTAACTACCTTAAGCTTAAGACTAGCCAAATTAGAAGTCCCGCAGTGCTAGTTTCGTGCATCTGTTATTTCTTATGTTTTAAACGTAAAATATCAAACATGTATTTACATAGGATTTTAATTCAAATTTTTTTTTAATTCGAAGTATCTAAAAATGAAAAAATCATGGTAATCTTAGTTTGTCTTCAAATTTAACCAAAAAACTCTAGCCGTCCAGCTAGTCGATTTTGAAACTAACATTCGTCATAGCTGCATTATCCTTTGTCGACCATCCAGATTAATAGATTATGAAATTGAGCCTGCGTCTTTTAGTTCACGCGTCGGAAACAGATTGAATACAATATTCGGAAAACTTTAATTTGGATATTACTAGGTAACCTAATCTATTTGAAGGGTTGTGATGCTTATACAATGCCGGAAAACCATTTTTTCTCCTATTTGGCTCGCAGAGACCCTTGGCCATCGAATTACAAAGGATATTTCTCCTGTGAGTACCTATTGCATGCTCATCCAGTGTTGAAAATGTCCATGGCTCAAACACGTGAGGCAAGACTTTGTCAGAGTTTACCTCAAAAATTATTCAATATTCAATTATATTCAATTTCAATAAATTTTGTTATGCTCGTTGACAAAACGTAGTTGTTTTTGTATTTATTTATTGCTTATCCCAAGATTTGTGCTTCTTCGGCAATAAAAGCATCACGTTCAAAACTATTTAAAGTATTGGTTACATTGGACATGTTTTGTTCAGGTACTGAATTCATATTAAAAATGAAAGTTATATAAAAAGAATACATTTCTTCGATGGGTGCTTTGGGGATCTATTTTTAAAACAAGATGCAATTATTCTAGCGAAGCCTAGTCAATGAATGAATTCTTAATGTGTGTTCTAAAGAATATCGATATATTAAAATGTACCTAGAGTGCAATGTAATTTCAAAAGGCTGGATGCTTAACCATGCCTATATGCGTTTTTATCTGTTTTATACAAAAACCGTTCAATGTCTATTTATAAAACACAAATGTTAATTATTTTTTGAAATCACAAAGCCATAATTACACTGGCCTTTGTAGTCGTTTTGAAAATGTTCGCCTGGAAACATTGACAAACATTATGTGCGACATTTTAAATAGCACGTTGCATGTGAAACCGAATTAATATAAAATGAACTGAAATGTATGAAGTTAATGAAATTTCAAAGTTCCTAATGCGTGTACATAATTAACAAAATTTAACCATCTATATCATGTGCATGCGAGGTAACAGAAACCAGTTTGCAATTGACGTAATCCAACAATGAATGCCAAATATTTACAGAAACAAAAAGTTTACGCAACAGCTAATGGAATTGCTGCCACATAGCAGCAGTAAACTGCTAGAAAAACGGCCATCGCCGATGCGCCAATTGGAACTACTACAGCTGCCGAAACAATTAACGGTGGGTGTTGAAGATTTGTCAGTGTCACGTGGGCTCTACAGAAGTGCATGCAACAGTTTTCAAAGTGAATTCATTCTATTGGACCCCATAACTGGTGAATTCTGTGACGATGAGGAAAGGTATACTTGCAATGAATAATTATGTTCTAATATTTTATCATTTTAAGATTCTCCTGGTTGGTTTTATTTGATTTTATAGCCGTTCCCAATGAAATTGACAAAGTTTAAAATAACAACAAAAATTGATTCTAATGTATATGTCACAGCAATTGATCTAGTCATTTCCGCTCGTCTTCTGGAAACCAAACACTATAAATCTGGACTTGACCTCGAATTTTCAAATATTGCTTATATATTTAGTACAAAAATACTAGAACATAATTTGAATTTAGTTACGATCCAACAACCTTTTCAGGTACCTCTAGTTTACCTCTCTCCTCAAAATGGGGATTTACATGCTATTGCAGCCTGACTAGAGACGTTTAAGTTCAGTTAGCTGGGTTTTCAGCTTAGTTAGATACACTGAGAAATAAAATTCAAGGAAATTTCGTTACTTTGTGCAAAGTGAAAGCTCCTCAAAAAAGTATTCAAGTGAAAATTAATGCACCGAAAGTTTATGATAAGATGATGAGATGAGAAGATGTCTGTTCGAATTTTGTGGATGTGGTTCACAAATAGGGTTATAAGAAACTTAACCACAATTTACGAAACTAATACTGGATAACGTGAACTCATATATTGCTATGCTGTTATAAATCGACGTGTAAACTGTCGATGTTAGCCATTAATTTATAGAGGAAGAAAATATTTGACAACAAGATCTTTAGATAAATTTAAAACAACATAGATATATTAGTATAAAGTCTTTCAAAAATTAATCTTATTTCCTGACTTTTTCAGTTAATAATCGTCATTTAGCCCTTATACTTTAAACGCGAATAAGAATTAAAATACGTGCATATGAAAAGGAAAAAAAATATTATCAAATTTTTAATATAAGTCACATTTTTTCATGCTAGTTTTGGACGAAGGTTTAGACCTTCCCGAACTAAGTGGGAGCCAATTCGTTTTGTTCAACTTCACTTATAGCTACTGATTATTTTAACATAATATTTTAATACAAAACGCTAAAATTTTTGGGTTTTTAAGTATATAGTGCGGATGACCAAAACGTAGGTCCAACTTCGCCAGTTTATGAGAAGGTTGTTAAATTGGGCGTTTATTTTATCCAGTTTGAGTTAAAAGGTAAACTGAATTGTTACATAAATCAAAATTTTATCACACAGAAAAAATCCAAAATTAAAGTACAATTTATTCAAAATGCTGATTGAAGTTAATTACAAATTTTAATTTCATTTTAAATTTAAACTGCATTCGACTAGGTTTGCCTCGGTCTATAACCCACCGAACAAATGAAATTCGTATGGAGACAGATATGCTTTAGAAGATAGATAGAAGACACTTATATTATTCTCACTCGATTAGAGTGGGACTGACATTCACAACAATTAACTCTTCACATACACTGACGGTTCGAAATCCACCGGGAAAGTCGGTATAGAGGACTACTTATCAAACTCCCGCATTGGATACCAGGGCACTGAAGTGTATTCAAAAGCGAAATCCTCGCAGCAAAGCATATTGCTGATATATAGCTGAAATAGAGAATACTTAATAGGGATATTTTTATCCTTTCCAACCGTCAAGCGGCAATCAGAGCCATCTCCTTATTCCTTCATAAGTCCACAACACTTCTGTCCTGTATCCTATCATTCAATTAAANATAAGTCCACAACACTTCTGTCCTGTATCCTATCATTAAATTAAATAGGAAATCATAACAGTATCAGGATCTGTTGCATGCTAGAACATAGGGACTTCTAGGGCAACTGCGAGGCAGCCGCATTGGCTAGAGAAGACACAAAGCTGAATCAAGTGAGTATTTTCAAGTGAGTATTTTCAGACTCAGTACATGCAAATTCCTCATAAATTTG
>JXPQ01008270.1:76843-89375 GCA_001014675.1 Ephydra gracilis
AACTTCAAAACGTTCAGAGACACAACAATCGACTGACTACGTTGCGGTAATTGGAGCGCCGAAAACACAAAATCCGCGAAAAACGGCCCATCTCAATGAAAAAATGCTGTGTCACAAATCAATCAAAACGATAACTAAAGTATTCGCCATGCACTTCAAATTGTTCTGTATCCACAGTTTTCTGGAGATCTGACCCGTAACGAGTTTTTCCTTTACTCAGACTTCAAGATAATGCCCACAAGAAAAAATTAAATGCCGGTGAAGAATCAATCGCCGCAATTGAGAAATTTTTTGAAGCTCAACATATATTGTATATTAAAAATTGAGTCTAAAAATTTTATTTATAAAAATTAGTTTTTCTAACATAAAAATTCAAAAAATTGTTTTTCTATGAGAAAAATTGTCAGTCCAAATGTTATCAATATTAAATCGCAATCATTTGAGACAAGAGCAATGGATTGTCATATCGCATGAGAAAATTTATCATCGAAATTGCTCTGACTATGTATATCCCTCTTTTCGTCACTTCAGTTGGTGATATACAAAAAATCACTCTTAATGACAAAAGTAGAAATTTACTAGACGAAACTCAAAACAGAACACCTTGTCTATGCCGATAGCAGAATATGTTGTCTGGTTCATTAAGAAAATTAGAGGACGATTTCAAAAAGGCTCAATGCATTTTATTAATTTCGCACTTAAACATAATACTTCATATTGCAATTACCATATCCAAACTTTAAATGTTCAAAACAACTAATTTTTTCAAATTGATCATCAAGCAAATACCGCAAAAAAGTGAGTAGGTAAGACAAATAAGAATTAACCAAAATCATTTAAAACATGACTTCTAATGTACAGTAGCAAACCTTGTAAGTCTCCTTATACTGCCCACTTCTTCTGTAAAGCTGATTAAAAATACAAACACAAATAAAATTTCTGCAAAAAATGTGCTTAATTTAAACCACAAAGCTAGCCATCTACCACCGACACTGCACAACGGCCAGCATGAGGAAATAGTTAATGAAAGTATGGCAGCAACCGAAAAGCGTTATATTATAACAACCAAAATACAACAAAATAAAAATTGCAAATCATTTTATTCGGTTAACACACCCTCCAGGTGTTTGCGTACATTTTTATGGACACTGATGGGGCAACAATAGCTAATTACCTGCAATTACGAGCCATTTAATGCAATTACGCTTCAAATTAATTACCTCTTACCTTGTTTTAGTTATTTCGCTACTGATGATGTTATTCGGCTCAACACAAACTCATATTCGGTAGTCGAAACAAACGCTAATTACTGAAATGCACTGCTAGTTAATTTTATAAAACAAAAAATTTTATTATTGTTATAAGTGTAAATGCTGTGTAGCAATTGACGGTTTCATAGCCAACTGCAGGTCAAAACACTGTTAATACGAAATTTTGTAGCCATTATTAAGACTTAAGTCGATGCTTTTATGGTGTCTATATTTATATCAGTCAACAGTCAAGCTTATTTTCCAGAATAGAGAGGCAAATGTGAGATATATAATAAATTATTTACCACTTTTATGGAATGAATATATTTCCTTTATTGAAAAAAAAAGTCCAATAAATAAAGGAAACACTGAAAGATATTCAAATCCACCGAAGCATAATATTGCTTCATAAGAGCGATGTTTCCAGAACGGAATCTGCATCCAATTCCTGTTAAAATTAATACAAAATTAAGATGGGGTTGCATATTTTCCCCAATGCTGTTTGTACCAGAGTCTTGCCTGAAAGAAGACGTATCTTAGCGACAGTTAGCGCTCTTATGGAAGTTCTGCAAAAGTATTGCCCGCTGTAGCTTAAAACTGTTGGAACACTTGGAAGGTTCTACTTAGATTTCTGCACTTCCAATAGACAACTTTTAGATCGCTAAAGAGTTAGCTGGAGATAATAGTCGTCACTTTTCACTTCTAATAGAATCCATGCAAGTAAATTTCAAGCTGTCGTTGGTATCCTCTAGAACACATGGATGGCAACACAATTCTGTATCAACGTAAAACTAATATTGAATACCACCTTTGCTAATAACCACTATGACAAGAAACGAATCAGTCACGAATAGAATGCAGCCGCAGAACACCCTACACACTTTGTTGGCCTACAGTGACAATTGTCACAAAGTAAGGTGCAACCTACAATAATAAAGTCACAGACTTGTATCAGTTGAGAGTATGGAGGAAACAGAAGATATGCAGAGAAATATGCCTGGAATCTGGTGAGTACAAAATCTTAGAATATAGCGCCGTACAAAAAAGAGAAAACAGCCTTTGGTACCGAACGAAGAAAAGAAGCAGTGAGAGAATAGTTTTCTTCCATTACAAGAACTGAATTAAATTTTGTTTCTATAATATCAGGTTAACACAGTCCAAAAGATGTTGCAGACGACACTGACAGCAGTTTCATATAAAGTCTTTTCAAAAAAGCACCAGCTGGCATAGATAGTGCGCACAAAGTGTCAGTCCTGCAATTCAGTGCCGGGGCAAAAACGTAACAAGATCTGTCACGAGGATATTGCTAATAATATATTTTTATTGAAGTAATATTGAATCACAAAAAAGATGATTGCAGATGATTATGAGTATGAGTAGTCGAATAGGCTATATAGTCCATATAGAAGAGCCAGGAATGCTATGGAAGGTTTCGATAGAATTCAAGCCTTAGGAGAAGAATAAGCCTCCGTTGGTCGAACCAGGTCTTATAAGACGTACTCAAGGAACGGAATATTTGGGATGTTAATGCTACTACGCCCAATTACGATAACTACATACAGGAAACAATGCAACAAGCAAGGGTTTTAATAAATTTAAAAATTGCTTTAAAATAAGTGGGAAAACTGAAGTCTACAAATTTCCTGAAATTATTGATTTGAATTTAAAAGGTGAAGCAGCCGGTTAAAAGGTTTAGCAGCTTTACCGCTCAAATTCTATACGATCAATTGATTAATTATGAATTTTTACCACTCATAATGAAAATAAACTTAACTTGAAATTGACTTACTGATATTTCGATTGGATGAAACTAAAATATTTATCTGTTTATCAGTACTTGTCTTTTCGCCTCAAAGAGCTACAAAAATTCTAGCAGAATATAAAAATCAAGCACGGGAAAATAAAATAAAAATAATACAAATAATTTCATTGGTTACGATCCTGTTGACCAGGACACAGCCCTAGCAACAAATGAATTTGGCGAATCAGCTATCGTTGTCTATTACTCCTCCATCATCCTGCATTGTAAGTTAAAATGTTTTCTTCAATGCACTTTACGATGAGTACAGAGTACATTACTGAAATGCAATTCTATGACCACACTGTGTACATCTGAACATCACTTCCTTTATCATACATGTCACGCATCCATATAAATGATCTTTTATCAACCAATAACCAACTTAGTAAAAATATGAAATGTGAATCAGTTTGTCTATTCTCAATAATCAATCAGCTAATTGCACTTGAGTATCTAGCGAAATACGGTGGTGTGTGGTTTTGGACACCAAACTCAGGAGGACTGTAGTTATAACCCACGCAAAGCTTATCGACATTTCATTTTTAAAGGACTTGAGCTACATTAAAGAAATTTGGTATGGTATCTTTGGAAAATATTTGAAATATGAATTTGTTTAAAATTCGAGCAATATCTTAGATACTTCCATTACACCTATTTATTCAAAATTAAATGTACTGTAGCATGGTGAAATAGTCGCAGTTATCATTAAAATTTAACAAAATTTCAGTATTGAGCAAACCTAACTGTGATCAAAGTGTACTCTCGAAATGGTCTGGATCACTTTCACTCTACAATTTTTCAGAACTTTGTGAAGCTATATATAATGAATGTGTGTGTGTGCTAAGAATGGGCTAGATGGGTTTAAAATCAGAGGTAACTCCAAAACACGCATGTCGGCCCACTAGAGGCTTAACGGCTTAAAAATACTTAATTCACATTTATGTTTAAGGAATTTTATTAGTTGAATATATAAATAATTAGTATGCGTACCATTAGTGGTCTAGGCACCTATGTGGTCCAGAACAAGGTGCTTTCATGGGCTTTGCAGGGAAAGAGTGACTCATGAAGGACTTTTCAATACTTTTTTCACTAAATTAACCAAAAAAGAGGAAAATTATCACTGTGACTCTGATCAATATACATTCCAAAAAAATTGAAATGAGTATTTAATTATAGGATGCCTTTCAAATGCTAAACATGAGATATCATTCGATATTTTGAATACACTGTCTTAATTATATAATTCATAATGCGAGAAGCCGAAAAGTGAAAATATTAAGACCAAAATTATTGCCAACGAACACCTTCAGCTAGCACACATCCCCAGCAAAAATTTTAAAATTAAATCACATTGCTGCGCATGTTTGCAAATAAAAAATATCTGTATATTTCCATTCAATATATGTCATCATTAGGAGCATTAGGCAAGTGACACGCTTTCATATTACTCCTACGCAATGGTGAACACAACATGAAAAATACGGTGTTTATTATATCCTCACAAGCCTCCCAATGCTGTCGTTTTTTTCCAAATAGCCGGCACACTATACCGATTTTCATATTACCAATGGGAACCACGAACAAGCTATTTTTTGATTTCAACAATATCTCGCTATTTAAAGTTTTTGAAATTATTATAAAAACATTAACATAATTTTGTAATTTATTTCCCCTTATTAACTTGCTTATTTATGCGCTTGTGTTGCTGCTGGGCCTTATTGCCAACAAAGTCAATGTTTTTGTTCATATGAACGCTCAGTCACATGCATAAACACGGCGAGCTGAGAATATAATAAATTGCTTCGGGGAATTCAAAATACGCTGTCTTATAAAACAAATGCACGACCTGCTTCATTAAAACATTAAATTGATAAACATCAGGTAATTCCCGAAATTATGTAAATATGAAACAAGCAGACACAACTTTTTTTATGTTTTATCCGCTTCAAAAGAATTTAATGTTGCTTGTTGTTTAAGAGTACGCGTAGGATTTTTGTGCAAAAGGTATATCTCAGCAAAAGCTTAAGTTACTGACCAGCTAAGTATGGCAATGCTATCAAAAAATAATTCCAACAATGATTTAAAACACTTTTATAGGCATAGAAACTGCATTCAACGATTTTTCCATATCAGCGTACCTATGGTCACCTAAGAAATCACTTAAGTTCTGTATAAAATGAATTCAGCATTTAATCTGATTGTACAATTTGATATGAAACAGCTTAAGCCGATAAATTGGGCAACTGAAAGGTGAATAGATTTACTGTATGTGGCAAGTACTTCAATTTACGAAAATATTTTCCGTGTATGAAAGGAAAATTTTTGTAAGGCAGAATGGTTCAGTGACAACCAAAATGTGCATAAGGCCAAGTGCTGCTGTTCTTCAGAAAAGATTATATTTTTGGGTTATATCACCAACCAGGCGAAATGATTGTTTTCTCAAATTTATCACAACATTTTGTTCAGAATTAATACAAGTTTTAAACAAATTGATACTTTACGTAGATTACACTTCTTTCCTTTTTATTACAAAGCAATTGCCAATTTTTAGCTTTATTCAAAAACATTGTCACCAAATATTTCGTGGCACCAATTTGATAAACGAAATATCTGTATACATCTTTTAACACCACAGAAAGGAAACGGAGATCCTTAAGAATACAAATGCTAACAAGTTGTACGAAATGGCATGACACTTTAATAATGATATAAACTTTTAATCTACTTCATAATTAGTGCAGGTAATACACACAACTTTTAAATCAAGCTGTCAATCAACAACATAAAAATTTTTAATTCTTAAATAAATGCAATTTCACTTTAAATAAAATTAACAAAAAGATAGGAAATACTGACAAAAAGACATAAAAGAAATTTATTAACCATTTTGAAGAAAATATATTTTCACTTTCCCTTTCACGTCTGGTGAACACATATCTGTAAATGATACTCTCAATTGGCAAATTACTGCTGTTATGAAGAAGTCCCCGAGTGGGAATCAATCAAATGAAGCAAAACACTTTCGCCCGTCCTTGAGCCTTTGCAAAACAACAAATGCTTTGCTCTTTGTACTGAGTGTGAACCAATTTCTGACGAAAAACTTGATCTAAAACGAACAGAAATTTATTTTCCGAATGTCAGCAACTATCTGTAAAGAAAGAAGCCTTACTTATATGAAAGCAAGGTTACTAAAAAGGCTCTCGCAACTTTAAGTGTAAAATTAGAGTCCGTCTCTAACAAAATAAAAAGCTTCTAATATTAATATTTAATACTATCCTAAGTTGTCACACAAAACTTAAAACAGAAATTTAAATATCTCGAAGTGCCAACAGAAAGTTGGTAGACTTTAGAGGACCANCGAAGTGCCAACAGAAAGTTGGTAGACTTTAGAAGACCATGATGTGTAATTCAGCATTAGAGCTTCTATTGGGACCTCACGTGCACTGGAGCTTCCTCTGATTTTTTTCGATCCAGATAGGTAGATTGCAGATATCTCTAATTTTCTTCCAATCAAGTTCATTTTTAATACACAAATTCATATCATTTATTCAATACCGCAATTTCGTAAAATTCAAATGTTCACTGTGTGTAATTCTGCGTATATCGGAATTTCTGTTCTATATCTGAATTTATTCAAGAACCGATATCAAATTTGGAGCTATTGTCATTTCCAGACTCTTACCTTTATTTTTATAAACAGCATCCACAATAAGCGAGTTTGCATAAAAATCGTCAGAGGAGCATCGAATTCACATAAATGGTCCGAAAAGAAAGCATTGAACAAATTAGCCGCACTCAGCAATTTAATTAAATTACTTTCCATTATTAATTGTCTTAAATGAAGTTGATATTAATGAGTGTACTAACAAGTGTAAAATTGGATAAAAACCAGAGATCGACACCTCTGGTTAAGTTCAACATTTAAAAAACACCAATTGAAAATGGGCTTGATTGCCCTTTCGAAATAGTAATTAAATGCTACTATCCCACAGATTTTCATATGGAGCCTATAAATAGTATTTCTTTTGCAGCCTATCTGTTAACTTTAATTTTCTATCGGCATATATTGGATTTTCGTTTATGATTGATTTGATATTTTAATAAATTCTTTAAATGTGTTAGATTTTAAGTTCAAGTCAAATACAGACTATGAATCACGAGCTATGCCAACAACCTATGAACAATTTCCTTTTTGATATTATAAATTCTCTTTGAAGCTTCGCAATTCGCGTATCTACATTTGAATTTGATTTTATTAATTTTTTATGAAACTTTCAAAACTGCTGCTAGCAGTTAACGGGAGCTTTATTTTATAAGCTTGACTGATTCTTTAAAAATTTAACTGATGTGCAGTGACTGTGAAGTAATTGACAAATTAATTAACATTCATTTTCCAATTTTGTAGGGTGGCAAGTAAAGACGAATTCGGCACGCAGCGCGTCTATAAGAAGACTTCACCAAATTGTGTGCTTACGTTGTATTTGCCCACACGCGAAGTGACACTCACTGGCAACAGTCCAGCCATACTGCGTGGCATTGTGTTTGTCGATCCTAAGGCGATTCAAGGATATCGTGTGTATGCTCAATTGACATTGACATTTCGGTAAGCAATATTAAAAATAAATTGATAACATTATAACCATGCACAACAACTAAATAATACAACTGCTTGCACAAAATGACTTATTGTATTTTCTAATGATTGGCTTGTCACTTAGGTGCGACTGTACATGTGCCAATATACAACAACGATTGTTATGTGCACAATTCTGTAATTAAGTTTTACGACTAGGACACAAGACTGAGTGTCTAATGTGTTTATTTTGATTGGCCTAAAAGCATAGTGTGGTTAGCTTTAAAGCTTATGGGAATTATTCATTTTTCAGCAAATATTTTACATAATTTAAGCTCCAGATAGAAAAAATAGTTAAATAAAATAAAGCCTTTTATTTGCTTCGTAACATTTTCCCGAAATACCAATTTCAAGCTGAAAAAATGAAAACTTAGTAAGTTCCACATTTAATACCCTGATTAATCATGGTGTTAAATTTTAGACATTAGCTACCTGTTTTCGGCACAGTTGCCGAAAATTATTGAGTCTAATGGTTTTGTATATAAGCATATAGCTGAATAATTTGCGCAATTCTTCTGTGCACATTTAAATAAATGCAAATTTGGTTTTAAACTACTGTATTGAAATCGAGAATAAATTTGGCCGCGAAAATTGAGAAAAAAATAATTTGATCTTCATATTTTGAATCAAGAACACTGATAGCAGATTAGTTTCTCATGTGCTAAGTTTGCTTCCTAGCCTTCGAAGCTGCCACGTAAGCCCCTTCCCAATGAAGAAAATGAATATGCTTCGGATACGCACTGACTTTGACACAAACCTCTTCTTAATTATTTTGGGGAATAAGCGTTGAATGCATGCATTTAGAATTTCATTTGTCTACAATTACATATGAGTGTAATCAAGGAAATACGATGCCCTATCCAGAGCAATTCGAAGCTTTTGAAGATCACGTTACTGCTATTCGATTTAACTGACAGTCACTTTCAGAAATACGCGGAAAACGATGTTCACAACGTGATGCCAAGGTTGGCGGGGACACAAACTTTAGCCCTTCAGTCATGAGAGTCCGTCCAAGCGGCAAGAAATTGACTTTGGTTTTTATCTTTTGGCGCTGCGATGGACATGGCAATTTCTAGTACCACTGTCTATCTACTCGATATAAACAAAGCAACATGGCATTCTCTGGATTAAGAAGTATATAATCACATTGATCATTTTCTGATTGATAACCGTCATGTGTCAAACATTTTGTATGTGCATAACTTAACAAATTCCAACATCGAATCCAATCTCTTCTAAGTGTTTCTTCAATAAGATTGAGTCGTTGCGCAAATAGCGCATAGTTGACGTCGATAATCTTTAATCACAAGAGACTGCACAGGTGTTCTACGCCCGCCTTAATGAACTTTACCTTCCACCTCCTTCAGCCTCCACTTTAAATATGCAGTGGGGATACATTGCTGCAAGTCTTAAGTTACCTGATGTTGAGGAGATTTACTTTCGTTGCTAGTTTAAAAAACATTGTCGCAAGGCCATCTTTAGATCAATGGACACACGTTTTTATTATAAGAGTAAATGTGAAAATATGCAGAAGACACTCAAAAAGCATGAATTTTTAAAGGAAAAGTATGTGTGAGTGAGAAATGTTAATGCATGGCAGCAGAAACTAGGCTCTGAAATACTTTTAAAAGCTTAGACGAAGGCTTTAAGACAGTAATTGTACTAGGCAAAGACCAGGAGGGTTACTGGGTAATGGATGTCAAGAAATAACTAATTTTATGGAAGGTAAATTTCAATAACATCCTGCAAATTCATGAGTTAGCGTCTATCTTGGTTATTTTCACCCTGTGTGGAAGAAGTGGAAGACCAAAAACTGTGCCGCTTATCTTGGACTAAGCCTAGCTAATTTCATTTCATATAAATCCTATCTTGGTGTATGCCACATTGAAGCCACATTGGAGGAAAATAATAAAATTTTCAAAAAGTCCATTGTTTCATGAAAATTGATACTGACTTTACGGANCCCACCATATCTTCAGACAGCAACAAATAATGAAAAAGTCCTATAAGAAGCCAATGGATACACGTCGAGTTTTGTTGATTTTTGGATTGCTTCTAATACTTCGAATCAGATTTCCCAGTTCATCACCATATCTGACATTGGCATTCCACTTCAAAAAGTCCATTGTTTCATGAAAATTGATACTGACTTTACGGAGCCTTTTGATGCCAAGTGCAACTTCAGACTATGCAAATGCCCTGTAGATTTTTGACTTGACATTTTCGAAACTTGCTTGCATTTTCTAAACGAAATTAATATTTCTCACGTATGTTGACTTCGACACCATCGCTAGAGTTAATCCAAAACTATTACCGTATTCTCCAGCTTTATTGTCAAAAAACAGGTAATAAATAATGAAAATAAGACAATCTAACTTTTGTGTAGCTTCAAAGATTCTAGTTTTGGATAATCCCTTAAAATACATAAATAAAATTTCGCAGTAATAAAAACTCTATCTTACTACGCTAAGCGTAATGACGAATATTCCTTTTAGTAAAAAAATCAAACGAAGGATTTTTCTCAAATGAATAGACAATCAGTAATAAAGCACACTGTTGGAAAATTAAAGTACCATATTAAAGTTGCGCGTAATGCCAGTCCTACGATGCGGTACTGAAGCATGAAGAGGGAAAAAGGCAAAAGGTCCTTACTGTGACGGTAGTGAATGCGACATCCGCTCTCAACGTCTATGAAACCTACGGCACTGAACTGAAAAGCGAAATCAATTCAAATCTATGTCACCTCAATCGTGTGAGTCAGAAGCTACGCGTCCGAACAGATTATTGAAAGTTGCAAAATATTAATACCGAATCTGTGTTATTAAGACCAGTTTTTGCACGATGCTTCAATGCTAGGTGTTCCCAATTGGCACAAATTTGTTTCGGGAAGACCGCATGATTGCTAAAAACAGGATTTGGTCCAGGCCACATTGGTCACTTCAGTATGAATTTTTTCATTTGAGTTCAATGAAACTCCGAAGGATAGTGTAATTATGAAAAGATGACAATGGCTATATCATTAATTCAAACATTGAAAAAGAAGGTGAACAGATATAATTCTGGAATATTATCACCACGCATTTGTTGTTTAAATGGATAGTTATTTTTTAGTAAATTTAAACAACGTTATTAACTTCAATGTCAGGATAATCTTAAAAAAGTACAATCAATTCAATTTCAAAAAATAGAGATTCCAGGAACGTATTTCGCAATACAATTACTTTCGTTAAATTCAGTGGAATTTTCTAATTATTAATATAACAGTTGGGCTGAAATGTTCATAGGCTTACAAGAAAAATAAATGTTATTTGAAAAATAGGCCTCAGTTTCTGCGCTTTAAAGGTGCTAATTACCTTGAGCTCTGATAAAAGCACAAACTGGCTGGGAGCTAGATCTAGAGAATATGGTGGGCACAAAAGCAATTTGAAGTCCTATTCATGCAATCGATGGCAATACTTCATTGTTATGTTTAAAGATGCGTTATCGTCAGTAAAAGAAATCAGATAAGGTCCTTCCTTTTCTTCAATCCAAAAGCAATGTAATTTTATTTTTTTTTCATTCATTTTCTTCTACTTCAATTAAAATGTTCTACCCACAAGCTAACCAGAGCTGTCAAATTTCTAAACGAGTCTTTGGAGGACAAAGGTTAACTGAAAATCATATGCATATAATGTTAGAATGAATTATACAGCCCAAGTGTTAAATGAAAACCGATAAAAGCTGGGTACAATATTAATTACGAGCGAAAAATATTCATGAAATTCAATCTAACATAATTATAAATTAACATTTGTTCAGTGTTCGGCATTTAACCTTTAAATGCAGCACTAAAAACAAAAAAAATCGTTAAAGGCTAAAAAGGTTAAGTACAGTGCGCATTACTTATTGAGAAATTATGTTGTCGTTATTGTCTCGAGTATAATTCTTTTGATTTTGAGCAGCTCTTGCAAAATATCATAGAAATTTTCATATTTTAAATTTATATTGCGTTCGTTGCAACAATATTTTTATTAAATTCTGTGAAGTTTATTCGAAAAGCTCGCCTTGTTGTTTGACTTGTTTCATTACGTTCAATGCAAACAATTTCTGACCACCGCATACAATTATCCACACATTTTACACATACATAACGCTGTGTGCACATTATATTGTTTTAATTGCTTCATGTTTTTCGATCGATAAGTAAAAATTGCAATCAAATATTTTCATTCGAACAGTTATGGGCGCGAGGACGAAGAAGTGATGGGCTTGCGTTTTTGCAATGAAGCTATTATGTCGCTGCATCAAATATGGCCGCGGAGCGATGAACCAGCCAGAGAAAACCTTAGTCCACTGCAGGTAAATAAAAAATAATCATATAAAAACATTAATTATTGCTGTTCAGTTTTAATTACTTGTGTGTGCCAAACATGGCCACAGAATGCAGCGTCTGCAATTGAGACCAGTCAAGCATTCAGTAACATTACACCATACAATTAATTGTTTTTTTGGAAAAATGAAATTCATTTTGGAAATACAATACTAGAAAAGAATTTTAATGATTGATAATCTTTTTAAATTATTATATTGCAGTTCAATTGAAAATTGAATCATTTCTGTTTTTGAGCATAAAGAAATTATTACTTAACTCAATTAATTGACCATTACAGGCAAGTACACGTATTGTCTTCATTAATCATGCTGTGCGAGTCTTCCCAGTGCTGTACAGATTAGCAAAATTTGCAAATAATTAGTAATAAGACATCATGCAACAGCTGGACAGTCCCAAGCAGGTTCGGTCTTGTTCTTCTGCAATTACCAACTCAATCACTTATTTCCTGGTTCTGAGTCATCCATACGAGCCATATG
>JXPQ01008271.1:9725-19744 GCA_001014675.1 Ephydra gracilis
TTTTGAATAAGGAGGTTCCTTAGAATATGTGTGCGAAATTTGTAATTTTGGCTTGAGCCCTTCCTTCCAGCCTTGGTTTACAGAACGATTGACAAGGCTAGACCATTGCTATGGTCATGATGGTCAACTATAACTCATTCTGCGTATTACAAATATTTGACAAAACCTTATGCGATTTGTAAATAGGATAGACCTAATAGTCGGCCACAGCAAACTTGAGCATGCCCATCAGTCGTTCATCTCATTAAAGTATGAAATTTTTTTTTAATTCAAATTTATTTATGTAATCAGTTTCATTCTTTGCAGTAGACTACTTTGTTCATTTAATACTTATAAAATTATTAAAAATAACCTGATGCAATTTAAAATTGAAAATTCTTGAAACTCAACTTTCTTGGAAAAAGATTTTAACCTTCCCGTTAATTTTTGGCAGCACTTCAATGCCTTCAGCTGAATACAGTGAAATCAATATTTTAAATTAAATTCGAAAAACGTATAATTTTCACATTTAAGGGCCGTAGGTTCAGCTGCTGGTACCTGAAAAACAGGAGCTGTCGAGCCCTTGCATGGAGAGGCACCCAAACTTATACAAACCCAAAGGTCCGTAGCTTGTGATGAATCTCCTTATGCTATATCCAAGAAACTCCGTGCTATTCCAAAATTGTTAGTGCTTTGTACAAGAATATTATAGAAATTACACATAACAGCAATACCACATTTTAGTAACAACTTATGAAATACTTTCGCGTTGGCTCATTTATGATAAATCGTGGGTTAAATTTGTGTGTGATTTATCCTAACTATTAGAACGATTTGGCGCTTTACTGAAACTGATCTGATATTTAAGGAAATCTGTTCATAACATTATTATCGTTTGGTACGATAAACAAAATACCAATCGAAGGACGAGCAGAACGGGACAGATGATTAATCGATTTTTATTATTATTTTTTTTGTGATTCTATGAATATGTAGGAATTATACCATATTCTATGCAATACGGTCTTTGTATAGATCAAGTCTATGACTGATAGGGATGGGGAATTGAAGAAGAACTCAAGGATTTGTTTGGGAGCCAGATTTTATTTATTCAAATTAAGTGGAAGCAAAGAATTAAAAATGATTATTTTAAATCCTTTAGTATTCCAAGTTCCTGGGCCTAAGTTTGTACTGGCGGCACAGTATGTATTGGATATATGTTATTTACCTTAAGCTGCTCTATCTGTGTCCACCATACTTTATCATTCAGGCTATGATAAAATTAGCGTTTAGATTATGAAATTTTTTTAGAATGCAGAATGGTTTCGACGGTCCACGTCAACTTTTTTACTTGCTCCTAATGGGTTTTTAATTGAGCTGCTTTTCCATTAAATTTGAATAGGAGAGATACTATTAATATGACGGGAACTGGCAAAAAATATGTCACCTAAATAAAATATCGCAGCCTCATAATAAAGTTGAAAATTCTTAAAACATACACTTGCTCAAAGCGTGTTAAAGAACAAGTGCTACAAGTTAGGTTGACAGTGGGTTCAAAAATATATTTGATCAAAAGCTTGAAATTTCAAGAGAAGGATCTGAATGATTTTTTTTTCCATTTTGTCGACGTGGATTATCTAGAACAAAATGTGTTGCTGAACTCAGTTCGTTGTATGGCAAAAAAGTATGAGCAAAAACCACAGTATAACGCTCGTCTAGTGAGTTCAGCTGTAAAAGTAGTTCGGATTCAGAAAAATTCCGTGAAGGTTGTTCAAATTCGGTTGGTATGCTGTAAAATATCGGTGCAGTGCGTGATCTGATTACGCCAAATCATAAAATGAAATTTTGTGAGATATTNCGGTATGCTGTAAAACATCGGTGCAGTGCGTGATCTGATTACACCAAATCATAAAATGAAATTTTGTGAGATATTTCGAGTTCAAAACATTCGTTTTTGAAAGAACACTTTGTCGTTTTACCAAAAAATGTACTCTCGTTCGATACGGCATAATTTATTAACCTTGAAAAAGGTTTGAGTTAATTGTTCAAAAAACAAGTAAAATTTTCGAACTTGTTGCTTCAAAAGTTCTGTATAAAATCGTAATCGTAATCGTAATCGAATCATGCATGTATGTGCATGTACTTGAAACCCCTGTAATGGGCTGTATGGATATACCAAGAGGAATGAAATCAAACAAAAGTTGCTTGCGAATGAAGAAGTGTAAAGCAAATGGTGGCCAGTTTCTTCTGTCGAATGAGCCACCACTCGAGGGCTTTTATACCCTGAATTGGTATAAAAATCGATATAGTATCCATTGGACTTCACTTATGATCTCCCTTTGGGCGTGATCCAGGTACAATGTACCCGGCCGGGTGTGCAGAACACCGTGTTTAAAGGTCGTTCATACGACCAACAAGCACGTTAAACGCACGAAATGTATGTCGAATGAGCCATATGGTTGGTCATTGTTCCGTGAGAGGAACATAGCAAATCAAGTTTTGCGTGGCAGACGAACATTTTTTTGTCGAAAGTTTTTGGAGATACTCCTAACAGCTACCACCAAAGACGAATTATTCTCAACTATGTCAATATGAGCCTTCAAAACTTCTCGTGCTAGTGGAGCAGCATAAGCAGTCACAACATCGAATTCAGTACTCACCAGCAATACTATTCTTATTTTGCACCGAATATCTCATTATTTTTCCCGAATATCAAAGTAAACTGCATAGTCAACGATTCACAAGAGTCGAAAAAATAGTTGAAGCTTTTAAAAATCTTTCTTGGTGGTGTTACCAGAGAATGCTGCAAAAGTGTATTGACCATCAGTGGGATAGTCGTAATTAAAAAAACGAAATATTATTTATTTGCTGTTTTCATAATCTTAATTTTCATTACAATTTTGTAATAAATTCTGTAATATTGAAAATTATGTCCCCTTTCATAAGCTTTTAATTTGAAATATTTCTCAAAACACTCAACAAGGCATTGCATGTCATTACACACGTTACGAACCATTAGAGACCTCAGATGGACAGTTCTGAACATTTTTTTCGTTACTGTTCCATCAACNACAATAGAGACCTCACATGGACAGTACTGAACATTTTTTTCGTTACTGTTCCATCAACATCAGCCCCACTCATGATAACATTAATTACACTTTAATCTGCCACTATACCTTGCGCATTATGCTACTTTGTGGGCATAAATGTAAAAATTCAAAAGTCAAAATTGTCTGCATTATGAAATGCGTTATGCCAGCTGGTCACTCAAATGTTGTGTGTGTAAATTGGCATAAATTGGAGCATTGTATGGTTTTATCGTATATATAGACAATCAATGCGATTATGCAAATTGCTGGAAGCAATATTGATGTATTGCAATGCAGTCAAGTTGCTTATAATGTAGCCAGTAACCAAATTTACTTCGTACATAAACAATACCTTTAGGGGTTGCTTATCTGGCAAACACATGAGCGCGTAACGAGGTAATTTATGTTACCGTATCCTGGCGAAGGATGCAGCAAGCATGCAATTTGCACACAATCAGTGCCCCAAAGCTAAGCCTGCAATAAGTTTCAACTGGCGATGTGCCACAAAGATGATGCTATTTGCAGCATTTTTCAAGCTATAGTACCAGTAACATTGATATTTAATAAATTCACCGTACAAGTTCGAGTAAAGTTTTGCCCAGCAAGCAATGGCTGCTTGGAGTAGGTAGTATAAGTATTTTGTTGTGAGACGCTTGGCATTCGCATGATATTTTACAAAATTCGATGTCAAGTTTGATTTTCAGTGGAAAGTGTTCAACTGAATGTGACACTTTCGCACACTCGCAGTCGCACACAGTAGTACAGCAAATAAAACTTCGGCGTAGCCATTGAGGTATGTGTGTTTACACTTTGACTCTACTGTGTGTTATTGTTTGTGCACTTATTGTTATCGCCATGCATTCAATACATTTAGTATTTGTTGAAAGCAATTCCAAGCCATTTGACAGTCAATTTTAAGATAACAGCCATGATACTGATTGTACTTTAGCGAGCAGCGGAAGGGCATAAGCCAAATTCAAAGCCAGTACAAAACTATAAATAAAATCAATTGCGTGCGATCGCAAAGCTTGATTGGAATATTAAAACGTTTGTGTTGCTTATTTTTATTGATTTCGAAATAACATTTACTCAATCAAGCTGAGTAATGAAAATTACTGGCCCGCACAGGTGCACACAATAATTTAATGTTACATTTAAATACGGCAATTTCCGGCAGAAGCGGCATAGTACGCGAGTTATTTTAAACTACTTTACAACTCAACTCTTTTCAAAAAGATAATATCGTTTATCAAATCTTCAGACTGCGTAATGCCGTTAGATGAGCGTGCGTAATCTGTACTGTCGATAAAGCGCAAACAATCTTTCTTGAAAGTGCGGCTAAAGCTAAACCATTACAACATGAAATAGTTCGTCAAATATTCTGTATGAAAAAAAAAAAAACAGAAATCTTCAAGAGTTGATGAGCCTTAAAAATATCGTCAGACTTTCAAATGATAACTGACTTATTGACTTCAGCAAACAGTGAGTAATAATAAACCTACGAGGGCAGTTCAAAATGTACCCTTATTTGACGACAGAGCGCATTACAGAAAAAAGTTTGCCTTATGATTGTGTGTTACCATATCTCAAATGAGAGTCAAAAAAATTTGACTGATTGAGAGGTTAGTTTGGACTTGGCAGTTATTTAGGTAAGAAGTGTTTTCCACTTCGACATCTATGACCACAGTTAGTGGTGGTAGTGGTTCAACGAATTTAAACCTTGTCATAAATCCGTTTTTGATGAGGACATCGGACAGACGTGGTTACCGAGGAAATCATTAAAAAGTACACCGCATGACTTCATCCCGAACTGCAATTAATATTTGGCATTGAAAAATTTTTCAGTACGATGGATGCCGCGATTGCTCACAGTGGACAAGAAGCCAATGCAAATGTCTTTAAAGCAATTTAAGCGAGAAAAACTTTTCATTGAATTGTAACAGTTGATGAAATGATGGATCCATCATTACACACCAGCAACTAAGAAATAATAAAAAATGTGTGTACGAATGTTTTAAGTGTATGAAAGCTCGTCTGCTTGATAGAAAGATAGTTTGATGAATTAAAACGTCAACGATTCACGTATATAACATCCAACATAGGAAGCATGAAGAACGACGTAGGAAAAGTACCTCATAAGATGCTGAAAATTCGTCATGTTACTAAAAGAGATTTTGTAGAAGCCTTAGGTTTCTCATTGGGCAGTGTATGAAATATTTTGATTGGATTTCAGAATGCTATGTGCACAACAGCCTTTTCGAATAGATAAAATGGGTTTTTATAAGTCGATTCATCACTTTGAATGAAGTTCAGTCTAGTGCCCATGTTTTGAATTAAACCACGAAGCTTAAGTGTGGTATGAAACTCGCTTATCGGCTTCGAATCGAGCATATGTTCAAACCTAAGCCAACAAGGATTAGCGTCAGTTTATGAGAATGCAAGAGAAATTTTGTTTGAGTATTACTTTTAAATTCTGAACATTTTTGTATTTGTAACTGATAATCGAAGGAAAACATGCATGAATATAACGCGAATGGGAGAACAAAGAATTTCTTTTTCATCAGCAAAATGCAACGTGTCAAAATAGTATTTTGAAAATTGCTTGGCCCCATGAGTTGAATATCAATCATTTTGTCATCTATAGTTTTATCCGTTTTAGCCCAAAATGAATTCCATCTTCGTGAAGACTATAAAAGATGCATGCGTGGAAACGTCATGAAGTGCACTGCGTAACTTCAGTAAACTCTAAATTTTATATTCAAACTGTAAACTTTGTTTTGTTATGGAACCGAACATCTCATTCAACCGTCTAGTAATATCCGGTCTGCTCAATATACGTTCAGTTTTCTTATTTGTTTTGCTCCTTTACACATAAACCTTCTTTCGAAGGAGTTCGAACTCAACGAAAGGAGTAATTTGTTGGACTTTCTACACATCGCGGCTTAATTCATGAGGCCTGTGATTCAGAGGGATACGCTCTTCGCCAGCTATTCTGCCACATGGTACTAGCATTATGAGCCTATTGTAAATACTGATTTCTGTTTTCCACTAGATTTTCCTTTTATTTAACTACTTACAGTGTTCTTAATACTACCTGCATGCACAAGCAAGCTTTCGCTTCTTGGCTGATGTTCTTGAAGTAGATGCCAAAATTTTCATTACAATGGATACTCGTTAGTTAGAATCATTGCAAGTTGCCATAAATTCGTTTTTCTTACAAACTGCCAAGCCCATTTTATGCAGTTCTTGAGAGTGCTTCATCATCTTCATGGTTATTGTTGTGGTAGGATTTTCAATTGTGAGGACACATTAAGTTAAATTCTTCACAAGTCCACGAAATCAGATTTTGTGATTTTACATAAAAAACTGTATAACTTGGATTAGCTACATGCAAACGTAGGAGAATACTTGACTATGTGCTGTAGTTTAATGCAACAGCTAGTTCCAATACGAAAAATCATGAGTAATAAAATCAATTAAGAGCAACCAAATCTGACAACTCTNCAAAAATCATGAGCAATAATATCAATTAAGAGCAACCAAATCTGACAACTCNCGTCAATAAAGTAAGTTATGTTGTTAGTTTATGGATACATTATTTTTCAAGATCTTTCAATTTGACTACCAAGTGGCCANTTCAAAAAAGTTAGTTATGTTGTTAATTTGTGGAGATACATTATTTCTCAAGATCTTTCAATTTGACTACCAAGTGGCCAACAGGGGCAACGTTGTATTAAAGCTATGACAATTATTTTCAACCAAAACTCTTTGCGAGCTATCAATATTCTATGATCACATTTACGCATTCAGAATTGAAAAATCGTTACTTTTCGTGTCTGGAAAACACTTTTAAGTATTAAAAAACAGCAGCTCAAAGGGAAAATGAATCCCACATTTTGCCCGTAACGCAAAGCAGTTTTACTTTCAACTTCTTGTGAAGCTAACCAAGCACCTATCAAAGCTTATAAGTAATCCTAGATTTAATTGGGCAAGTTAATGTCCGGTAAAGAATTTTTTATAAATATACCAAACATGCTGCATTAGTTTTTGTAATGAATTCTTATATATTATATACAACACCAAACAAATTTTCCTCTTTTATATCATGTGTAGACAGCCTGATAATATGTTAATTTAAAATTTCTTTAATAACGAAGTGAAATTTTTGATACAGCTGTTATCTCAATTTAGTTAATTTATTTTACATTTTTTTACAATTCTTTTTGTCTGCATTTTTCAAATATTTGTATGTTGATGATTTTGAGCATCAAAATAAAGAAAAAATATTTTATAAATCGAGCAGTCGAGTTTTTGTTTTTGTTTTGGCATTTGCATGAACAAGCACGGTGAACTTTTCAGAGCTCGGAGTGCACTATAACAAAAATAACTCACTTTGTTTTGAGTCAATTTCAATTGAAAGGATGTCAGTGAATCAATATGAAAAAGATTTTTTTATACATTGCCACAAATTGACAGAAAGAGCCGAAATTGATTCAATTTGGCTATGTGTCAACGCAAAATTAAATGCCCACAAATGCTTTTACAACATATGCCTGCCGCTCTCCGCAAGGTATGCAATGTTTTTTACGTTTGCCAAAAATTATTGTTGGTTAAGCATAGCTTACGCGCAATGTGCAGCCAGATTTTAATAGTAGTGAGATTATTTTTTAAATGTATAAATGTTAAAATTTTTTGCTTTTTCATTAAATTTTTACTTTCTTTGAGAATTAAATTACTACGTTATGGTGTTTTCTTGTTGTTATAAATTCTGTTCAATCACAACATAAGTCGCATGCAATTTTGTTTGCTCTTTCAAAAAAACCCAAATTAGTGTGTGAATGCATAGAAAAACTTTGTTTTCATGAATATTGGCTTATCACACGATAATTTTTTTCTCCTGCTGCTTCTGTGTATTGCTGCTTAAGCTCCTATGCTTCTATGTCCTGCAGTTAATAAATCGTTGTCAAGCATATCCCTGGCAATGTTATTGTATTTAAATGTTTTATTTTTTTACAGCGATTGTGTTTTATCGCTTAAATTGCAGAAATAGTTGCTTTACCAGTTTGCTTGCTTAGCATTCGATTTCCCTTTTTAAATAACATCGTTATTTTCTATCCATCGATTCTATTACCACTTGGGTATAGAAATGGTGTCATACATTTAAGCCTGGGCTCAACATTTTCATAGAAATTCATATATTTTTTTATTTCTGTAGGGCGAATGTAAATATCAAACTTTCAACTGACAGTTATAGTTTTGCATTTACGACTATCTGATGGTTATATCTCTAGCTTTGTTTAAGGACGCACGAGCCAATGGCAAAACGCTCGCAAGCGGCCAGCGAAACCAATGCAAAAAAAGAAACTCTTAATGTAGTGTGCAATGAAAATGAAAAAGAAATGAAAAATGTATTAGAAGATGCATCACAAAAGACTGGTAATGACAAAATTAATTGACTTTAAATCGAGTTAAATGGCAAACGGCTCATGCAGTGATTGCTCAATCATGAAAAATTTTTTCGCATTTGTAAAAATTGCTTTCGTACAAATTATGCTGATGATTCATTGCGGACTTTAATTAACATTTGACATACAACAAATACGATGTTTGCGTTGCGAAAGTAGCAAGCTCGTCACTGCGCTGCTTATTAAGGAATGCCCTACTCCAGTTGCATGTTGATATTCATTTAAAATTGATGAGCAGAGGCATTGTGCTCTCATATAACAATTGCAATTCATTTGCATTCAAAATTTTCTAGGTGTGCATATTATATAAAGCTGCTCGGATTATGTATTATAATTTTATATGCCATTGTATTTGCATATTTTATTTTTTATTTTGCTAATGTGCATGTCATCAAGTAACGCAAGCCAGCCGACAACGAATTGCAGGCTTTATTATGATTGTGTTTTGGTAACATTATTATGAATTCAACAATTGTGCAAGTTTGCAATACTTCACAGAAGCAACTAAACGCAGAAATATGAATTCAAATGCAGGACTTTTGCTAGTATGCTGTCATGCTCTGGCTAAAGCACAACTCGACATTAATGAAATGCAGCTGTTCAGCTTGTTTATTTCTTGACAAGTCGCAAATTTGCTGGCAAGTGAATATTAATTTTCTTGAGACGTTTGTAGCCTCCAAGTTGAGTGTTTGTAGACTTTTCAAAATGCCTACCGTTATCATCAGAATTCGATACAGCCATGCCTGTCTGTCTGTTTTACCAACAACTATATCTGGAGAAAACGCGTTGAGCTAGGCTCCTAGAGTTTCTCGAAAAATTATATAACTAAGTTCAAACTTTATGCCGATCCGATCTACATTTAGAGATCTTCAAATATATATATGTGGTTGTAATTGGGAGTGTTACATCAAGTGCGCCACAAATATTTAAAAGGATCCTTGAAATTTATCAATTAAATTGGTTTTGGTCAAACCTCTTGCTCTAAAAATGGATGCAGTAAGATAAAGTTCGAAAACATTCTCAGTACATCCATGCTCGGACAATGTTCAGTTCTTGCTTGACCTCTGTAAAATTTCGTATTTATGGTGATAACGATATAACCAATTTGAAGGTCTAATATGATTGAGGTCACAGCTTGCATACCAAGTTGAACAAGTTTGAGGGTTCGATAAAAGAAGAAGTTGATACAAGCTAATTTATTTTATTTATTGACTTTTTTTTTTTTGTAATGTTGTAATGTTGCTTCACATGAACGTTTGTTAAATTTCATTACACTTTTTCAATTAATTCTTAATTCAAAAGCCATTTCGTATCCATGTGTCATCGTATTATTTCACTTATAAATTAAGTATCGTGTCTTTATTGAATTTTTGTTTTTGCAGATTTTAAAACTTAAGGAAATTTAGTAACGAATTCACCGTGTATAATGACGCTTCACCTGCAATTGGCACATTAGAAGTATAGCTTTCTGAATGTATACAAG
>JXPQ01008296.1:0-18087 GCA_001014675.1 Ephydra gracilis
AATAAAAATATATATATAAAAAGAAATAGATTTTATGTCTTTATAATAGCCAACGCTCATTTATTTATTTTATTATTTTATTTGTTTACTATTTTAATATTACTTTTTTACTAGTATTGTGTTTTTTATTTCTTTAAGTAGTTTGCACAAACACCCATAATACCCGTCTATGACCAATGCGCATAAAAATCATGTGAAGTATAGAGTGATGCCGAGTTTATATGTAACGTTAGTTTTTTAAAAATCTTTTTTTAATTACGAAAAAAGTGAATAGATTAAAAATTTAAAATCTGCCTGCCTTGTTGCAATTAATATTATTAGCCACTCCAGGAGCAAAGTTTGTACTTCTTTGGCTTTCAACTTTTGTTATGTTTTAATCACAATCATAGGCTAAAGGCTTTAGAAAATCCCTCTCGTGCCTAAATGTTTCATGATTTATGAGATACTACCCATTTATCAATGTTAGTTTTGTGGAGAACATAGGTGTCTCATTTCAATGAATCATTGGTACGCATATTAATTATATTTATTTTTTCATTTAAAACTATAATTTTGTAAAATTTAAATGTAACCTATGTGTGATTTAGTAATAAAGCCTCTAGTGGGACCACAATCAATCTCAAGTTTGGTATACTCATTGATTATGTTAATTTTCACTAAATACTGAAGCTTCGTAGAATTTAAATGATAACTGCATAATTCAGCATTAAAGCCTCTAATGAAGCCACATAGATTTACTGGAGGTAAATGTAATTTGCTTTCTAATTGCGTTAAATTTTGATAACTATGTGTAATTCAACATTAAAGCCTCCGTATGGACCACATAGATGTACTGAAGATACCTCTAACTTTTATTCAATCAGGACCATTTTTAGAACACAGTTACTTACATATCTTACTTTTCTGCCTAATTTTGATATTTCATTGAAAAAAATCAATATCTACTGAGTGCTTACGCACGTAATATGTGTCAAAATAGGTGTACTGTAGGTACATGAAATATTGGTCGGATTTTAACCAAAAGGCGTTCTAAATTTCATAGAATATGTTTACGAAATTTCGTCAATTTATTTCAAGCCGTTCTTTATATTTTTTTGATTTCGACGAATGGAAAAACATGGTTAAGTCAATTCCTGTGGTGATGATGATGATATCGGTATATATATTCAATGAGTCTCGGTGGAGTGGTTCTTTGCGTTACAAACGTACCTTTAAAACTAATATACACTTTGCAAATTTCATTGGCGACGTGTCTTAAAAGCGCTGTACATAATGTACAAGACATGCAATAATCAGTCACATGCAACCTAAGAACAATCTGACTGAATCTGAATCCGTTTCAGATCTTTCTGGAAATATTAAAGCCCTATTTTATTTCAATTTAATTTATAGAAAAAAAGATTTTCATGATATTTGACGATTTGGGTCCTTTGCTGTTACTGTTTAAGTTTGAGCTTAATTGGCCACTACAGCATGGTACAGGTCTTGGCCTATTACTACAGGTGTCCGAAATATAGTGTCAATCATGTCGATCGTATTACAGAAGCCAATTAAAAAAATAGAGACAATCGAGTATTTTCCAAGTTATTATTTGCTAAAAGTATGCATTCCTTGCATGCGTCTTTTTTTTCTTTTATTTTTGCCTTCAAACGAATTCGAACATTTTTAATTAAAAATTGTATATGAGAAGAATAGGCTTCATACCCAAAATGCAATTACACAATGTGTTGTTGCGTTTGGTTCGCTTCAGCAATTTTTTTTTGTTCTTTTCTGTTCATTAATTGATAAGAAATCGTTGTCAGTGTGATATTTAAATTTACGAAACATTCCAATTAAATATATGCCAATCGAAATAAAACAAAGACATTGTAATTGTGGGAAAAGTATCGTAATTGCTGCTATTAACATGCGCAATCACAAAAGAGAGCGAGAGAGATCGCATTGAGAGCAAAGTCGGTCGACCATAAAAACAACTGAGCACTTTCGTCAGATACGCCATTAATCATGAAAATTTGCAACAACAATTTTAATCTATTATAGTGCAGCGTGCAAAATGTGGCGATCGTAATTTTTGACGATGAAATACAAATTAAAACAATTATAAAATTAAAAATTGTATTTACGATATTTTCGAAATGTCATTTGAATTTTAACATAACAAAGCTGACTCAACTGTGACGTTAGGCTAATGAAGGCGCTTTGTGTATGCTCATAAACAGCTCAGGCGCCGCACTTGCTTAAGAAAAACTTATAATTGATAAAAGGAAAATTGTAAGCCACGACAACGGCAATTGCATAGTAACGCAATGAATAAGTACACATTGAATTTTTATTATTTCAAAGCAAGTTGATTGTATTGAATTTTTACATAACTAAAAACAGTAAACATTAGTTGGCATGACATGAATAGTGGCACTTAGGATATGGTTTTTTTATAAATAATATTTAAATCTTTTTGTTTTCTGTAATAAAAAGTCATCACATTCCAAGCGTACTTAAAAAGAGTGAGAAATACAAAAAACGTGATGTTATTCAAACTGTAACATGTGAAACTGATATTTGATTAAAATCTGCTTTTTTAGTTTCATTGTTTTAATAATATTCATATAATTATTTAAAATCTTCGTTGTTCGTTTAAGAATAAAGTCTTAATTTTAATTTAATGTTGGAAACGAAAAAATGCGTTCATATTTAATCAAAAACCAAGCAATATTGGCCAATCGCTCTATCTCTCTGTAGTCTTCAAAGTGAGCGATATGCATAAGTCGATGCGGGTCGTACTGCTTTGTTTAATTAGACAACAGAAATAAACATAAGCTCTACTAGCAGTTCGTATTATTTTCAGTAATATCATTTAAATTAAACTGGAAGGATACAGTTTTCGCGAAAGGCTAGGCCTGGGTCCTGCAAAATTCTTATGTGATATCNTTATGTTACATCTGCAATTAAATAATTAGAAGCTCAACGTCATTTGGTAAGGTATCTAGGAATGAATGAAGCAATATCGAATCAAATTCATGCATCGGTCTCGTATTTTGACAAAGCGTTTGTGTACGAAGTTTGGTAAACCTAGATAGAAGAGTTCTTTCTAAATATTCATGACGTATGAACGAATGTACCAACAGGGCTTCATTTAAAACTGAAATGACCCTTACGATACAAACTTTGGTACGCCACCCATGATTCCTTTTGAGTGTAACGAATATGTGACCTAAAATAATATAGGCTTCGTCCAAAATTTACAATAATTATTATAAACGAGATGACCAGTTTAAAAAAATAGATCTGGGTGTAATGCTTTTGAATGTCGCTTATATTTTTCCTGCCTTTCCGTGGGCAGTATAGCTTATATACGCTGAGTGCTACATTTTTTTGTTAATGTGGGACAACGATTTTTGTAAAATTTGAACTAACCTCTGTTTTGGCATCGGGTCGGTCTGCATTAGGGTCGATCTACGGATGNGGGTCGGTCGGCATTAGGGTCGATCTACGGATGGCCGGATATTTGATGCTCAGAATTTCCTCAAACAATTTCACAGTGCGTTGCCCAAATTGCGAAGAATTCCAAGTTGCCGCAACGTCTTAAAGATATCGCCTTTGCCCATGTTGCATTTTAATAGAACAACTGCCACACGACGATTTTCGATACCACCATATTTCATGATTTTAAGCGATTCCTATCAACAACTTTTTACGTTGCAATGAAGCAGAAATGTTATTTGTCCAATCGCAATAAATACGAAATAAATGCGCATAGTGTTGCATTCGTAATGAGTTTACCTGTATGGCATCTGTGATCACGACCACTGAAGTTGTCTGTCTGTTCGATTCATGCAATTTGATTATAGGATATATGCTGTAACATCAGAAACTGTAGGCCAAATCTAATTTATCATAAAAATGATTTTCATTAATTTTTTATTTTAATTTCAAATTATGTAAATGTGGCACAATTAAACTTTTCTTTCCTTTTCTTTGTAATCGCCCTACAATTCCGAATTCTCCAATAGTGGCAAATTTCTAGAATTGAGAAATTTATGAATGGCAGCATCAATTTGTTGACAGGGTACTTTTAATTAATTCTCCAAAAAAGGTTCTAATGTGTCTACATGATTTCAGGTACCTTTAATACAATTTCAGCCAGAAACACATGCAAATTTGAATTTTTTGTCCAAAAATTTGATTCCCATAAATGGTGTTAAATAGATTTGGGTGCAAAGTCAAGCATTTCTGAGTAGATCTGTATTCAGGTTTTTTTCGTCAGCATGTGGGTAGTTTTAAATAATAAAGAAAGATGAAAACAAAGTTAAGATTATTTTCGGTGCACCTTAAGCTGTATAGCAGCATGGGCCATACAAATAAGAGCAAAACGGGCAAACTAATTTTTTGGACATGGAAGATAAAAATAGTTAAATGAATAATTAATATGCGTAAGATATTTGCACTTGACTAGGATAAATTTTTACTTCGTTAATAACATCACTTGTGTCTGGTTGAGTTAGTTGTCTTGTTCCAGCAGCAGTAGTAAACTGCTAGTAATACACAAGCACAATGGGAAAATTGCGAATGTTCATGTTTTATGTTCACTGCTCGCCCTCGCTTGCTTGATTGATGGTGGAAGAGCTTTTAGTGAAATGCAAGCATAATATGTATTTTGGCAATGGTTTTCTAAAAACAAAATGCGTTTATAAATTGATTAATTTCAAAAATTGCTTATTAATCTAGCAATAAAATATTCCATTAAATATGAACAATAATGGCTAAATGCTTAGAACTTCAATATAACTCCACCGAATTCAGTTCCTTGATAAGTTATCGTAAAAACAATTGTTTTTCTACTTTGTTTTTCTTTTACTTAAACCCCTTTTTTTACTACAAGAATTAATGGTTTCACATAGTTAATTACTTCTTTCAAAAATTAATTTGTAATGGACACACCCAGGTGATTGCTTCAACTTGCTAGTAGTTTACTAGTAGAAATCATGAGGAGTTATTATTTTTCTCCTATTTTTGTAGCCTTTGTACTAAAATTTTGTCTGGTTAAACGTCTTGTAGTAGCTTGTACAAGACTGAAACCTTATAGAACCATGTTCATTGCTAAATGAACAGTAGCAAGCTACTGCTGGTGGAGGAGACCTAGTTTTGCAGTGTTGTTAGGGGTGGTTTAGAAATGTAAATTCTTAATCTATCGCACTCTGCTCCAAAGAGTATTGGTGTACATTATCAATAGTTATTTGCCTTTTAGATTAAATCAATCTTTTCAAAAATAATTTGTCTAGCACTAGCAATGTATTGACATAATTTTATATTCGCCTACAAAAAAGCTGGATTCGATTAAAACAATTATAGAATTATGTATTGTTGATGACTAACGAAGATCAACTGTTTAATTAAATATCATTTTGTTGTGCAATTATGCTTGCAAACTATAATAATTTAACGGTAAATAAAAGTATTGTGAAATGAACCCAGACTTTTTCTGGGAAATACATCATGAGTTGAACGAATGATTGTGTTTTAATTTCAAATAATAATGTTGGATTAACTAGCAATGAGCTGGAATGAGGAAAGCAAAGACAGTGCAACGCAAAGCTCCAACTTAAACTGTATGAAACAAGTTCTTTCATTCACAACGCAATGTCATCAACGCAAAGCAGCGAAAAAAAAAATGTAAGCTGTTCAACGCTTCCAAATTTCAAAATTAACAAAAAAAATAAATAAATAAAATAATGACAAAATACTTATTATTCTTTAATTTCATACTGTTTAATATTGTTCATATTCCTTGAAAGGATTTAAATAAAATCAGGCATAGATACGAGTGATCCTTAAAACAGGCCGTAAAGTAAAATAAGCAGATTTCGTGGTTCGGTGGCCTATAAAAATATATACCACTTTGATCACATGATTTGAGCGAGATACAGTACACAGTTTTTTTTTACGAGCGTAAGCATGCTGCAGGCGTCAAAAATGACATTTTTCAATGAAATTTCGAAATTACGCCGGTAATAAAAACATCTGAACGTGCTCCCAAAACAGAGTTTATTGAATAAAAATTACCGGCACCTCGAGCATACCATTAAAGTTCCAAATCGAAGCTTTGTACAGGATTACCCACGTTGAAAATAAAAATAATCAAAAAATTGAGTGAACATAGAAATAATCAATGGGTGTACCAGAACTGGGTGCAATATCAGAGATACCCCTAGTGCACATATATAGTCCAAAAAGATCGGTTTGAAGCAAAATATGACACAATTAAATTCAATTAATGAGTCTAATAAAAATTAAAATAATTGTATGAAATTAAGAGATACCTCCTTCAGTATAGTCCGAAACGAGGGGTTCCAACCAAATTAGCTGCAATACTCATTTGAATTTAACAAAAAACAAAAAGGAGTATGATTGAATATGAAAGACATGTATTTCAAATACATCTATTAAGTCCAAGAATTAGGTTTTCTTAATTAGACTACAAATATTTTTGTTACTTCTCCGGTTTAAAGAATTTCGAAGGGACGTATACCCGACTGTCGTAGTAAACCAACTGTCCTTACTAACATGTTTTTTTTTTCAAGCCACAGTATAGAATCGGGTTATAATATCATTTGTCGCTGCAAAAACAAGTTCATTGTGAATTGGAAAATTTTTTTTTAGCGTTGCATTGGCAACTTTACTTTGCGTTGCGACAAATGTATTGTGAATCCAGAATAAATGTTGATTATTTGTATAAGTGTTTTTATTTTTTATATACATGTGTATACTGTATTAAATTACAGCTGATATTAAAATAATATAAGCAATTTTGAAAATGTTTGTCGGTGATCTCAGTGCATCAAAATTAAATGAATATCAATGGAAATAACATAAATACGCACTACATTGTATATATGTTAAACCAGGTTAGTTCTTGATATATCGTACCGCAATTATTTTGCTCAAATACTCATTTCCAAGAGCAGCATCAAACATACGCTCGTAGTAATTAAATATCTCTCACGACGTTTGAACGATGTTACTCATACGCTCATTGAGTCTTGTATAGACGTAGCTTAAAAATTTGTTTACGAAATAAAATTTTAGAAGTCAATGAATTGTCGGTTTGATAACATACTTGTTTCAGATTTCCGCATTATACATTTCTTAATCTTTGTGTACGTTCTTTAATTTAATTCTTTAATGCGATATAATCCGTGCTATCTTTGGAATTTTCTTATACTGTTGTTTAAGTAAAGGCTATTATATAAAAATGCCGAATGTTGATTTTGAATAATAAATTTGAATCTAAAGATTTTTAAATGCTAAAAAGTGCTTGATATGCCCGAGTGCTTAAATTATGTGCCTTTCTATAACGTTTATGAAAAAGAATTTTAAACAGGCTTTTTTTTTGTTGGCAGTGTTTAGAGCGTGTATGTGCGCGTTTTTCAATAGTAGCAGTTGTGAAGTACAACAGGTATTACTTATTTATACAGCTGCTGGAAATAAGAAAAATTCATTATTTTTCAAATATACTTGAATAAAATGTTGTTTCTTATGCAATAATATTTTGTTATATTAAATTTTAATTTTTAAAAAACTATCAAAGAATGAAAAATAAAAAATAAAAACCTGGAACTTGTGGAAAAAATACAAATAACTTAAGTGGCCAAAACATTACTACATCATAATATTTCTTCTTTGTAAAATGTATATTCCTTCAATGCTGAGTGATAGTTGGTTTTTCAGTGCCCTCGCAAAAACAGTTATAAAGTGGAGTTGCAAATCAATTAGTTCCTGCCTATTACACAGCAAAATTTCCCCAAATAAATATCTTCTTACGCCGCACAAACACGTTAGCTGCCCTTCAGATATGACCTCCGAAATTATGTACTTCGCTATTTCCGAAAGTTTCACAACAAAAGGTTTTTTATACAAAAACTGTGCTTTAGTCCACTAAGAAAACCGAAAAAAAACAGTGCTTATGCGGCATCCACTTCTTAATTAATGACTTCATAATTTATATGGACGAAATCAACAAACCGATAGACCCGCTAGATCTGAATCTAGTCGCCTAGCGAGTAATTTCACCAGATGTGTCATCTCAGTATCCACTATATGTGCTTAATAGGATTTTCGAAAATATCCAACATAAGCTCATTAAATTTTGCAAGCGTCTCTAGCTTCAGAGCGGTTCATCAATACTTGTATGAGTAACTTATATAAGATATTATCCGCTTATTCTCATTCGAGAGAAAATTCGTTTATACAACTGATTATTTAAACACTTCGTATAGTTATTTGCAAGAATAATCCAAAGCTTTATTTCCAGCCAGAGTCTAGTGTTGACACTAGAGCGCCGTTAAATATGGTTTTCCTTTTCCACGTGTTCTCCAAAATTTTCGAGCTGGATACTAAACACATTTTTTTTTCTCATTAAGAGCTAAAATCAACTTCGGTGTTATTGCGGCATTAACCGCGCGCTCGTTTCTGGCAATACAGTAAATCGACGTGCACGCGAAGCATCGCGTCTAGCAAAAGGCGTGTTGCTTACATAACACCTTAGTTAAAATGTGAATTTGTGGGTGAAACTTAATTAAAAATTGAATCTTAACGGAATTTTAAAAAACCACCTTTAAATGTATTGCTTTCTTTATTAACAGTCATGCATTTGTAAATGATGCTAATTTGCATTTATTATNGAGCGATAAGTTCTTTTCAAATATGTGTCACAATGCAAAAAATTTATTACTTTCTTTATTAACAGTCATGCATTTGTAAATGATGCTAATTTGCATTTATTATTGAGACTCTCTTAATAATCTTACTTTATCCTTGCAGCTATTGCATCATTCTTTAATATTATAAGTTTTTTGTGACTTTCGTTGACGCACAAACACAGTTTATTTTTATATATGTCGCCAATACAAGCAAGAAGTAAATGTTAATTTGGTGTGGTCATACGTTTGTAATGCCCAGAAAGCATGATCGTGTGCCTATCAGAATGAATAGCGATGTGGACAACACCAGCAGTGGCATTGATCTGGTCACGTCTATCCGTCCATAAGCGCAAACTAACGAAAAAGTTCCTAATGCTAATATCAAATTCGCCGCGCAAATTCTATGAGATTGAATTTAGTCAAGATCCTATGATAATTTTGTGTACCGTCCCTATAACGCTTTACTCATTATTATTGCCCTAGGGCTATTGTGACCTAAAAGTGTAATGATTAAAATCATTTTGGTAAAATCAAAAGTAACTCAGATACACCTATGTGTCAAAATAAAGTTTACCTATGTGTATACAATGTGTGTGTGTACCGAAGTTGTTCATAAAGTGGGATTAAAGTGGAATTAGCCACAAACATCACTAAATTGTGTCAATCTGTACCTTAAAATTAGCATGATTGGCTCAAAGTCAGAAGCACCTCCGATACGCCTTTGTCGTCCAAAATGAAGTATTACAAATAAAATTAACGACATTTATCAATTTTTTTAATGAAATTTCATAATTGATTTGAAATTTTTATAACTACCAGAATTGCATATGCTTGGATAAATCAGATACACTTATGTTTGTATGAAAGAGAGCTTTAGGCTAATTTCGCCACACACAGCTATTAATTTAAAAAAAAACTTTATAATTGGGTTCATATAAAAAGCAATGGGTCCAAAAAAGGCATAATGGGCTGAAAATTACATTTGTATTCAGTTTATCTACTAGTTCCATAAAAAAGATTTTTTTGTCAATCAGAAAAAGTTATTTTATTCGTATGAGCTCAAGCTGAACCATTGGTCTTTGTGATTTCTCAAATTTAAGCAGTTACACCAGTTTACGAGATGTGTATCACATTATCGGTCTTAGCTGGCTGTAAAACGATTACTTTCTTTTGAAGCATTTCGGCTTTACGTTATACGTATACCCAGAACCAGTGTACGGAGGCCCATCACAATATATGCCGATATGATGACCATCACCACGCGAATCGATTCCGCCGTGTCCGCCAGTACGTTCGTCCGTAAAGTTCGTCCAAAGTTTGAATTTTGTTAAGATCCCGCCAATATTTCGCGTACCTCCAGTACACCTATTTATTCAAAATTGCAACCATAAGCCGTCAAGCCGTCAAAATTCAAATTCTTTAATGAAATTTTTATATTAAGCGGGTAATTAAGGCATCTAACCGTGAAATAAAATCAGAGGAACCGCCTGTACACCTATGTGGTTTCAATTGAGGTTTAATGCCTGAATTATGCACAGTTATCCTTTTAATTTCATTTAACGAAATTTCAGTAATGAATGAAAATAAATATAATCNGCGTGATTGCATAAAAATCAGACGTACCTCCAGCACACCTATGTGGTCTCAATAGAGGCTTTAATGCTGAAATATGCATAACTATCATTTTAGTTCTTTCAGTACACCTATCTGGTCCCAGTAGATACTATCGAATCGTGCACAGGTTACATTTAAGTTTTACAAAACAGTATTAAGCAAACGTATATATATAATTAATGTGCGTACCATTGATGCATTGAAATCAGACACCTATGTGGTCCAAAAAAACGGGGGTAAAAAATATTAGCGAGATGAATGCAGAATTGGCCTACGTTGTAATCTTTATACTCGTTGATGTTGATTATTCGATAGAATATTACTATTGTTATTGGCGTTAGTGTTTTTTGGTATAGTTGTTGGTGTTTATGTCCTTGAGTGATTATGATTAATTTTCTTTTTGTTGTGAATTTCGTATTGTTGACGTATTTGACAATAAACGAGCTGTCAATTTTGGTAACAATTTCGATTAGTGGTCTCTCCTTTGAATTATTTTGCACAGCGTAGCTGATAACAATTGTGAAAATCGGTGTGCTAGAAGTAAGTCCGTAGGATTATTTCTTTTGTGCTGCGATAAACAAAATCAAAATATGTGCAAGTTTTTTTTTTCTTTTTTTTTATAAGAATATCAAGTACGTGCTATTTCTGTGGTAAATTAAAAAGTGTCAGTTATTTATAGTAAATATTTATTTTTTTTTAAGTCAATTGGTCTCATTGTAATTATTTTTTGTGCGACTGTTGCCGATTGTCTACCTTATAAAGTTTGCGGTAAACGTGACCATGACAGCTTTTAAAAACCAAAAAATTTTATATGAATATTATTTTAAAAACATTTTACGTGATATGTCAGCTACTATATATTTTCAACTAATCCTTAATATACGTGATGTTCCCAAGACTTATATAATCAGTCGCTCATAATTTCGTCACATGTTATACATAAATACCTGCAACATTTAAATTTTAAGTAAACCCAACTTTAATTTATTTTAATTTGTGGTCCGATATCGATGACAATGGACTTATATCCATATGATTTGTGCACGATGAACTTTGATATACCAAAGCATTCATTTAAAATATGCCAATGCATAAGTATTGCATTTAAATAGACATGAAAAATATTGCTTGGCATTGTTCGCAGGAACGCTTCTTTAGAAAATTGAATTTTTTTTATTTTTAAATCGTGGACGAGTATTTCAAAATGTTACATACTTTGCATAATCCCCTAAAAGCCCAAAGCAATTCACTGATCTGTGTAAAAATTCCAGTGTGCAGACAATTAATATGTTTGGCGTGAAACGTGTTTTGGAATCAACGGAATGACCATCAGCAAAAATTCGCTTAATTATGCGCACTCAACAATATGAGCATGCGCATTGGCACCAACCCAGCGAGACAACTTTTACAAGTATATGTTCTGAGGTAGTTAGAACTAATAAGATTCGAATTCCATTTTCCGTATATTTATAATTTTAATAATTTCAATGCTTTTTTTTGGAGATTGTCAAAGCAAGTGTAATGATTGCATAGCGAATTCTATTTTCTTTTTCCCATTCAGCCAAATCAATAGGGCTTCACTAATAATTGCTTGTTGTGCTATCAGCACCTTTTTTTAACACGACCTACGCTATTAACTACTATTATTATTCCAAACGTTAATATCATTTAATTGTTTCCAGCTAATCATTTGTCAACAAACATAGTTACCAAGGCTCTCGCTTTTATTATCTGGAGACAGTTTGATTTTTAAATAATGTCGATCCCTACGAATACATTTTTTATCTGCTGACTTTGTTATCAAGGCTGAATGCCGCTTGATTTATTTCTTATGTATATTTGCTTGACATCAACGTAATCGCATTTGTTAAATACTTGGACTCTTCACTCATGTTTGACAATGCTCATCAATGTAAAATGGCAGCACCGCGCAGACTAGCAACAGCGCTGTACTGTTGTCAATAGAATGAGTACGGGAACTAGAAAAAGAGATAAAAGTTCACAACGGTTAGACGTATTTCAAAATTATTTTTTTATTTTAGTAAAAGTTGAATTAATAATAATCAAATAGTTCTGTGAATTATTCTTCCTTGTTTGATATTAAACATCATTTCTTGATATGCACGTACGTTGTAATGTAATTTAATTTTTACCTTCTTCTACGCATTATATCGTGATGACTAGGAACACTAATGCGAATAGCTAAAATGTAGCTGAACCATAATAAAGCATAAACGTACTCAAAAAGTTTTGATGTGCAAGTGCTACTTCTTTTGTGTACAGTAAGAAATGGAAATTTGTTGAGAAGGTTTTTGTTGCATTATTTTTCACAAATTTCTACGTGGATTATCTCAACAAGAATGTGTCAATGAACTCAGAGCTTTGTTCGCGATAGATTACTAACAAAACCCACAATAAAACATGCTCGTGGCTAGGTCACCGGCTAATTCTATGAAGGGCGTTCATAACATTAAAACGGTGCGTGAACTGATGATGCAAAAAGTTCATGTGATGCGTTGTGGGAAATAGACACCCTTGCAAATTAGTACCAGTTGATGAGATGAGTCGAAACCATTAAACGTTTTTGCGCAAGATGTACTGCAAAGCAAATGGACACCTATTTTTTCTGACGAATTAGGCTTGAGCGCACTGTTCCGATTGAGAAACGTAGGCCGAACAATTCTGAATATTACACGAACATTTGTTGGCCGGAAGTCTTCGGCGGAATTCGCAAAACGACGATGAATCATTTCCATCATAAAAATGCGCGCTCTAACACATCTCGTCAAACAGGTTTATTTTTGAGCAGTCAAAACCTCAAATTGATTAGGCATCCTGCATTAAGTTCGAATTTGGCATACAATGACAGCTTCATGCCTCCATCATCGAAATACAAGCTCTCAGACATTTCAATCAGGTGTGTTTTTGAGCAGCAAAAACATCGAATTCATGGACAATTCTGATTTGACAACTAATGGCTTCTTATTGAAACCAAATATCAAAGATAAACTATTTGTTAAACAATTAATAAGTGCATAAGTAGCAGTTGATGGGTTCGAAAACCATATTTTTATGCTGTGTCAAGAGTAATGGGGAAAACTGGAGTGACGCATGGTTTGAACGATTGCCAAAGCGCATTGATCATTGAAAGAAAATATTTGAAAAGCAATAAATTCGACGTGTTTGCTATTATTCGCTATTCTTAAAATATAAATTATTTCTCTCAAATTGCATATATCATGCTTTGCTGCGTTGTTTCCATTGATTTATTATATTTCAGCCAAAACAGTAGTCAATTGTTTTATCGGTTTTCGCAGCTTTGGTTTCGACTTGACACTGCTACTTGAACAGGATTCTAACTGAAATAGTTATCTTATCTGCTTGAGATTTGTTTTTGGGTGCTTGCTTTCATATTCTCGAAATGATAATTTAAAGCCTTCTTCAATCTGTTGCGATTTTCTTGCTTACATATAATAGCTATCGCCAATACTCAACATTGTTGTCGCATTGGTCTTGTTCTGTCATTTTTGATAAAAGCATTGTACTGTCCATTGACCGTTTGCCACAATGCGAAATTAGTTTCATTTCGGTGTTACTACGTGTGTGTTGTTTTCTGCGGTACTTTCAGCTGTGGTCAGTGTTTCCATGCAATGTTTACAAATTTACAAATCAAAAAAAAAAATTATATTCCTTTGCATTCTTATTAAAATCACCAAATAATACACAGTTAACTAATTAATGTATACATTTTGGGCTACTTGAGGTTATATGCTACGTGACATTCTTGTTATTGTGATCTTACTTAAGTAGCGAATAAATGGAATAAGATTTCCGCTGTGAAGCTATGAACTTGTTGCGAAAGCGTGCAGGGTGTTCGAAACGGGGATCAAGCATATGACGTCATGAATACTAACAAAATTATTGAAACTGTAGCATAATAACTAAATGTTTTTTTAATTTCTTGCAACTTAGTTAATAACTTGTTCTCTCTTTTCTAATAAACCGTAAGGTCAGCAAACGAATGATTAATAAATTAAATTACCAACTACACTTGTCACTGCAAATGTGCTAAAACTAAAACAAAGGTGGGAATATGTATTTTTTATTTAATCTCGATTGCAAATTACCTAGTTTTTCAAGCTATAGTAAAGTTCAAAACACAAAAAGAAAAAAAAATTATTTTTTTGGCAATCAAATAAGTTATCATATATTCTCATGCAACCATACTTAGGGCAAATGCTGAACTACATTAACAGTCATCATTCAGATTATTTGCATCCGATTGGAATAACATGGGTAACCTATATTGTTGAACTGTGTTAAATTGAAATGCACTTCAGCTGTATGCATAGCCAATATCAGGAGGGAAGTTTGAATTTAAACTTTGTCTTAATATGTTTTATATAAATAAATCTGTGATATGCGACAATGTTGACAAACCAATTAAATAAATTAGTGCCATTGAAAAATAAGCCACTTGAGCTTGTTATCAATTACGTGCGAACACGACGGTTTGAATGATTAGCAATATCTTATAATTTTTGAAATCACACTCTTTTGGGATAGTTCAATTTTTCGAAAATATGCGTTATATTTCCAAACTCCTAAAATACAAATGTAAATTAAAGATTAAGAACATTAACATGTTATGGGATGCCCACCAACATGAGAAATTATCGGGATGTGTTCATGCCTGTCTCACTGCAGTTCCGTCTGTATCTGTATTTATACCTTTATTTTGCGACGCAGACTAGTTTTTAGTTTTCAAAATATGAAAATAAAACATTGCATTGATTGCCTCTTTTTTGCAAGGCACCTCATTTTTTGAATTCAGTAAAATAGTATACGTTTGTTAATTTTGAAATTATCTCAATTAAACTTTACATTACTAGGCAGCTTTTATCGATTCATCGGGTCATTAAGACCTTAACTTAAGAAAATACTCGAACAATAGGATGCTGAAAATATGCAACTGATGAAATAATTAATGTACATAAGATTGAGCTATATCGAACTTGGTTGAGACTAGTTGGGTTGTAGATATACCACCTCTCATACAAAGTAATCAACCCAAATCAAACGCTTATATGAAGAATTAGTTCTTTGTTTTTTTAACATACCACATTGTATATGCGATATATCTTTTAAATATTCCACTGGGGGACAGCTTGGGCCGAAAATAGTGAATATCGCTTGAATTTAACAAACATCATAAGTACTTGCATGTATTAAATAAACAGTTGTGCAAAACTAAAGTAAATTACCGGACGTTCAGATGTAAGTTGAGAAACAGTATTTCTGATATAGGCCCAGTGTTCGTAATACTTCTGTTGTTAAATTTTTCTCAACGCCATCCGAGACATCTTGTTGGAATATTCCACACTAATTTTTTTCACCTTTTCACAAAAATTCAGCGATCTCACAGTTTTTGCCTCATACTCTCTGCCAAACCATAACTTTTGCAGGTTAATGGCTTCTCTAAACCATAAGTTTCGCAAATTATTAATGAAAAATTTCCTTCGTCAGGGTAAAACAGCTTCTTGCAGCGGTTCAATCTTATTTTCTTCATTCTGTGCTCCTATTTATGCAGAGCATCGCGGCCATATCGAGATGTTGAAAAAATGCCTGTCTCTCTAGCCATAACTTTTGTACGCCCATAAGCGATTTCGTTTAATTTCTTTTAACTGAGATATTTCTGAACAACAGTATTTTATGATATATGAGCACTTTGTTGAGTGTTTTAAACAGCAAGAATTTAGGACTCGCACTATTTCTGCATTTATGTAAGACAATCACAAGGATACGATATTCTTTCTCGCCTCGTCCACATTCACACCGTTAAAATTTCAAGCAACCTAATCTAAAATTCACTTTTAACGAAAAATTTTAAATATAAAAACTAATGATCTTTTTTCATTCGAAAGTTGAAACTAGAGCTTGTGGCAGTACCTGAAATCTGTTTCAGCACACTGTCCGCCAAAAACTTAAATAGAAATTTCAAATAGGTTTTGAGCCAACAAATATTTCTGATGCTCGCAGTATATCTATATTATCGTAGGTGTGAGCTTATGTCGCTTTCAAATAAAGCTGAACAGTTCTTGAGAATTTCAGACATTTGTAGTACATGCATAAAAACGTGTAAGCGGGCTTCAAAGCAAATGCTGCATTTTTGTCAATTTAACTCAAACATCATAAATGAGATTATAATGTTAATATTATATAATAGATCGGATGGTACACATCTACACAACGTATACGTTTAAAATGAATTAATTAAATTGTAATTGAATTAAATCTAATTGAACATCTTTTTTAATCTAATATTCTTATAATAAATCGGAATATTAAATATGCGATCAATTTTATTAAAATCAGATGTAATTACCCGTGCATTCTTTTACATTGTATTTCATAACATATGAAATTAAGCTCAATTCGAAATTACATAATTAACATTCAATTTATTTCCATTAGGGCTAATACACCAGTACCTTAAGTAAGTTTTTACAGTCCTAATGGACGATTTCCTAAATTTTTTGTCAAAACTCAATATACTTTATTGAAATTTTCTAATTAATATGAGACTACATTTTAACTTCGTTTAACTCCATAACTTAGCTCTTCTCTGTTACTTACTCATAATAAAGCAAAATGTTCTAAAGAGACGAGTATTACACGATCTACCTAAGCCGACTGTTGCCTTTTTATGTACTGTTTCATTTCGTACGACGTTCACGTAGGAAATTATTTTCCCGATCTTAAGGAAGCTCTTCGAAGAGGAATGCATCGAATTAAGAGCAGAGAGTTTCAAAATATGTTTGAATACTAGTCGTCTTTCAGCTGATTCGTTATCTTCCCAGCTGTTGCTGCTTTATGGGCATCGCATGCCACAATGGCACGCCGCTGACGTTAGCGCAATATTTCTTTATCTTATCGCCATATACTCGAAACATAAAGTTTCTTGACCATACTGACAATTATTCTATCACCATATTATCAAATTTATTGGGTGTACAATTTATCAAATTGTTTAAATGGAAGTCTGCCAAATTGTGTGCATGTGTTTTATGGCAACACTTCACTTTGCACAGTTTTTCCAATTCATGCAGCGAGTGCGTTTTCGAGTGCGTTTGCAGTGCTCAATTTCATCATGCCATTTTGAAACTAAATCGANTAGCGAGTGCGTTTTCGAGTGCGTTTGCAGTGTTCAATTCCATCATGCCATTTTGAAACTAAATCGAACTGATTTGTGCGTTATACATGCAAATGACTTAGCCGATTAGCCGAAATTGACGGTTGCAAGCAATCCGGACTCGATATCTTCTATTCAATTTCGTTAATTTGCATGTAAAGCATGAAAATGTGTGCTCGTCTTTAGTAAGCTACCCTTTCCGACCGCTTGTCTATATTATTGGTGAAGGATTTTGTCTAAAACCGCCATTATTTTTTTATAGCTCACCAAAGGATATATTAAATTTGATTCCAAAGAAAAAGTCAACTGGAATGGATCTCATCATGTCCATCTTTCCGCATATTTGTCGATATCAGTCTGGAACTATTCCCTCTGCTTTCAGAATATCGCGATGAAATTGCGAATGCATTTTGTTTTATATTCCATGTAGCTCAATTTTTAGTAATAGCTACTATAAAATCTGGTCCATAGGAATGTAATTTTTTATTTGAAAAACATTTCAGCTTTTCAAGATATTCGCTTAGTTATTATAATTATAATAGTGAGAAGCACTTCTCTCTCTCTCTCGCTCTCTCTCTCTCTCTC
>JXPQ01008296.1:39303-49969 GCA_001014675.1 Ephydra gracilis
ACTTGCACATTCCAATTACTAAGCGACGTGTATAAGGATATTAGCTGGACGACACTTGAATAGCTTACGCCATACTGCAAAATGGCCATAAATATTTTCGTGCTCATTTGCTTATAACTGGGGCTTGAACATTCGCGCACGTTAAGGCCGACGGCTAAGCAAAAATTCATCCAATTGCTTGACATTGAGCTGTTTTGCTCACAAAATCGCCACTGCAAGTAAACACATTTAGCAGCATATATATTTTTATCTTAAAACAGCATTTACCTGCAAAAACCTAATGAATCCATGTAAGGCACCCAATTGTCGCTTCCAGCAGTCTTTCTTTAGTTTCTGTTGATAGTACTGAAATATTATTTTTTCGACAGCATGCTCTACTTTTACGAATCTGAGCAGGATTCTATTTGCATTTTGCCGCAAGTTATGATTATTGGTACCATATATGCTATCGGGAGCTGAGACCTCACACAGTAATAATATCAGTTCTGCTCTCACCTGTATAAGGAATAAAACACATAGTTGTTTGTTTGCAATTTTATTATAGCGCTTACTTGTGTGGTATCATTATCTTCTTTGCCTAGCAGCCAGCCTTCCTGTTGCTGCACAAAATCATAAAGCGGTGGCAGCTGGAATAGTAATGCTCTATCATATTCTGAAAAATCTTCAGCATTAATTGGTTGGGCATCTAAATCTCTCTGTAGTTCTGGTAGAAAACATGACTTTAACAAATCATTGCAGTATTCCAATTTATTCATTTCACTGTTTAAAGCAAAGCCGGGCGTTTAGTTAACTATTTTGATTGTAGTTGTGCTTTTTATATTTTGCTTATTGGGCCCGTCCACACTGGCACAAAAAATAGTTCTACTAAATTATCTTATACCAGAAAGTGTAAAATCGGAAAATGTTCCCAACTATGAGTTCTTCTAGCATAAACACCAAAAACCGTAAGATTTAGCAGATATATTTTAGATATACATAACCTGAGTAGCTCTACAATAAAGTGCACAGCTGAAATATGCCACTCAAAGTAACTGTCTGTTTGTTCCGTCTTCGAGACCAAACCACGGAATCAGTTTTGATGTAAGCATGGATGGGGACTCGAAATTCAAACAAAGTCAAGGACAGCAACTAATTATACAGTAATACACACAAAGTTGCGCTCATACATATATTAAAGACTACACAAAATGATTGCAGTTTTTAAAATTGTAGACATGGCCGCAGAGAGAATAGAAAGATGAGTTTTTCTACTCATTCACTATACTTTGATTTGAAACATTTATAAGCATAAGGCATAAGCTTCTTAATTTTTTTTTATGCTACATATTTTGGAAGCACTTAGTATAATAATACTGATATACGAGCATATTGACAATATTTTTAGTACGTGTGTTCCAACTTCGCATGTTTTACTGCATATTAATTTCATCTACAGAAAATGACAGCATGACATTAATCATGTGACAAATGACGAAACGGCTGCGAAAAAAACATTGTCAGCTTAGAATAGGTTGCTCACATTCGCCTTTTATCACTGTCATATGATCAATTTTCAACAAACGAGCGAGAAATGTTGGGAAAATTATTAATTTTATCACTTTTTTTTGTTGCAAGTAAGTACTAATTTAAATTAAATTCAATGATATATTTTAATTCAAGGCACATCACGCATACCTAAAAAACTAAACAGAGCAAATTGTGTATATGGAAAGTGTTCGTTATTGATTTAGCAATTGTATCAACTATGCGCAGTTTCATGTGCACTAATGTCAGCTGATAAAAATATCATGATTCAAGAAAATATATTCCAATTGCAGTTAATGCTGGCGGCGAGTTTTCGGTGTTGACCAGTCCAAAATCGCTCAGCTTCAAAGGTAGTGATACATTGCAAAGTCAATATGTAGGCGATGTCTTGAATGCAGCGCTTGGTAACTCTGTACAAGGTGATACAAACTGGTCTGGCCTAACCATCAACAATCCTTTCAATTTGGCCAAGGGTGTCGTTGCCGTGCTTGTTGACGGTGCGGAACACTTAACAGTGAGCTCAAATGCCAAAACCTACAATTTGCAAGGTAGTTCCAGCGATGAATCTTTAAGCGCTCTAAGCAGCTCGTTGGAAGCTTCAAATTTGCCAGTGTGTGATATTGACTTCAATCATTTCGAAAAGGCTGTAAGTTCGCGACATTTAATAATTCGGGTTTTCTTAAATGTTGTCGTATGCTAGGTTGTGACATTCCGTGACTGCTTCGGCGACATTCAAGTACCAGATGTCCAAGATACCAAAGCGCTGAAAAACGACAAGGAGTTTTTGCAATCAATTGCATATGTACAAGCAGCCGCCGATAATTTGGCTAATATGGTTAAGGAAAGCAACCTTTTAGTTATGCGTTTATCTCTGCAGTCCGTCTCGAAAGCACATGGCAAGAAGTCAGATGGTATGGAAGAAGCAGTGAAACTAGTATCAAATGTCGTTGCCAATTTAAATGAAGCTGCACAAAAGACAAGCAACAATGAAGCTTTAGTTGTTGCTATATCAAATGATGGTACAGAAATANNCAAATGATGGTACAGAAATACGCAGTAAACGTGCTGCCGCTGAAGGTGAAAATGTTAAGGTGGGGCTTCATGGTTTAGCTAACTTCTGCGTTAATACTTAACATGGCTTTGTTTATTGCAGGCAAAATTCAATTTGGCTGAATACTACAATCATACATATCCAGTCATTTTCAACATAATTTTATGGTTCATGGTAGTATTTGGTTTGTCTTTGCTAGCCATCTGCTATGCAATTGGTTCGATGGATCCTGGACGTGATTCCATCATCTACCGCATGACTTCTACACGCATGAAGAAGGACAATTAAAAATGCCAAATAACTGCATTAAATTATTTGTGTTCTTAATTGCGAAATTGTAAAGTTTAGTTTAAAGCGTGCAAAAAATTGTCAAATTGTAAAAGCCCAAAGGCCGAACTCTGTATTAGACAAATTCATTTTACGTATCGTAAGAACAATTTAGTATTAAAGAGATATCCATTCGTAAAATTTCAAGTTCTGTAAAAAAATAATGTTATATTTTCAAATCCATTGCCCCAACGCAAATTAGTACATTTAATTTATAATTTTAAATTAAGCTTGTTTGTTGAGTGCCGTTATTATATATATAAATCATCTGTTTTTGTTGTTTAAAATTAAAAATATCGTAACGGTATGTCCTCATAGCTAACAGCATATTAAAAAACTGCAAAATACAATAATTAAATTTGTGTTTAAAAAGAACGATAGAAGTCGAACGATGAATTCAATTTAGCTCGAATTATGGCACAATCATGATACATGTTTTATAAAAGCATCCCTACATCTTCTGGGAAATCCCGATTTCTTTCCATCAAATAGAATTGCAATCCCCTACACAAATTACCAAGGTTTATTTGGTGTACTTCTTTTTATATTCATTTTGGTGATATGTTTGCAGCACCCAGAATGAGTGATTGTTGACTTATCAAAATTCATGCTGAGATTACCAGTACCACCGCAGGAATTGATATAGCCATGTACCTTCGACCATACCCAAAAACTAGAATGAAAGGCTAAAGCAAGATTTACAAAATTTGGGAAACAAATGCAATGGGAGAATGTCAGACTAAATTCAAAATCCTTATTTCTTCCGCTTCTTCGGCCCAGCATTTTTATCAAAATTGGGAACATATAGGTTTGTGGTAACCTTAAAAGTTGAAAATTTCTTAACTAGATTGAATATGATATATAAGCATTTTCCTAAAATGGAAATGATTTTATTAAAATCTCATTTAGTCAAATACACCAGTGTGGCCTGTTAACTGCACTTTAATCATATTTATCCACATACATCGATTAAATTTAATAAAAATTTTTGCAATATTTAGCAAAAGTACCTCCTGTAGAAGTATAATGCCGAATACCAAGGATTTAAGCGNATACATCGATTAAATTTAATAAAAATTTTTGTAATATTTAGAGAATATCAAAGCAAAAGTACCTCCTGTAGAAGTATGATGCCGAATACCAAGGATTTAAGCGGTATTACCCACAATAATCAAAACAACCAACAAAAGTAAATGAATATAAATGCGTCTATTGAAAATGGTCGTCATATACACTTCCAGCAGACTTTTGGGGTCTAACAGCAGAAACGTACATTAATTAGAAAAAATTGGTGTTTTTTGATTTCAATTTCAAATGCAATATTCTTAATTTTTTTGTTTTTTACATCAATGATATTTAAATACATCAACGCCTAAAATTTTATTATTACAGTTAACAATTGAAACTTTCGACATTTTTCTGAAGAATTTCCTTATACTCAGATAAGAAATAAATAAAATTAAATTGATAAGCAGCTTGCATATGGGAATTTTCTTTAAAGCTTCCTTTAGCCTCTAAAAAAGTCATTACTTAATGAGTTTAGTTCGTTAATTTTGTTAAATATAACTTTTCCAACTGACAGTTTAGAATGCTTTGATGGATATTTGCATCAAATGCATGAAATGTTTCATAAACAAACTTTTTAAATTGAACTGAGGCTTTATACTTTGTACGATAAATATTCTGTCTTGAGCGTGACTACTGGACGTCGCTTCACTGACTGAATCATTTTTAGAATGTCACAATTTTTAAGTAAATCAACTTTCAATTAGGTTTTTGTTTAACGCTCTGCGTGTTTTCCCTTAAAAGCGCCCATATTTTCTCTATAGGATCAAATTTCAACGTTGTGCTGAAGTTTCAGTTGCATTTAAAATAATTGCAAAAAGCAGCCTTACTACATGAAAAAAATTTGTTCTTCTGATTGCAGTTTAAATAGAATTTAAAATGCAGCTTTTTTCACTCTATTAATCTAGCACTACTTCCTATTGTGTTTTACAAAATCTCCAAATATTTATCCCTATTCTACATTTCTTCAGTGAACCCATTGCATAGGCTTTTCAAAGGTTTTCTTCAAATTCTATTAGGTCCCTGGTTATAAAAACATGTGATCTTTTTTACATGTGTTGTTGCAGAGAATTAATTGCATGAAGTTGGAAAATCTTGAAGAGAAGCATTTGGGCGGCCGATAATAAAGCGCAACAATTCTATAAACAAGAATGACATATTGTTTGCTTGTTTGTTTTATATATTTATATATTGTATTTAGAATCAATAATTACTACAGCTCTTGTAGCCATTTCAGGTCAGGCGATATTTCTTCATCTTCATTTGTTGTCTTCTTAACTGGCTTTGATTTCTTTTTTGGTGTCGTTAAATTGCTGTCCGTATTATTATCAGTATTGTGCTTTTTACTCCTTTTCTTTGATTTTTTACTATCATTTAATATGGATTCGGCCTCCTTTTTAATTTTTATTTTTTCATTTCTCGCTCTTAGAATTTCCTTTCTTTTGTTACGCGCATCATACATTACTTGTGTTGAGTTATCATCAGCAAATTTTAATTTTTTTCTTATATTTTTGCGTAATTCAAGTTTGTCGCTGTAGTCAACCCCAAACAATGGATGTCGTACTTTTATAAAATTTGGTGCAGGTACACGTGTTTTCGGTGGACAGCACTCTTCTATCTTTTCCATAGTTACAGTGTCGCTTGCCTTTAATTTGTTTCGTATAATTATGCTGCCACGCACTGGCAGTATACGTAAGGCATAGCGACCTTTGCGATTGCAATAACCAAAGGCATGTTCCTCAACTGTAGCGGACTCGACAGCAACAGCTTCTATGCTACTTATACTGGAACGACCAGGAAGTTTAAGTTTCTGTTCTTCCAGTTGCTGTAGATCCATACCTTTGGGACATTGCAGAAACCATAGTTCTTCCTCTTCTTCATTGATGCTTTGAAATTTACCTATCGTTGTTTGGTCAGCGCTTGATGTAACTTCAGTGAAATTTGTATTTGTTGCTATAAACTTTGACTTATAATGCTCTAACGGATGCACTTCCATGTTTAATTCAATTTCAGACCGTTATTAATATTTTTAATCGAATTAATTATATTGTTTCTACAAAAACTGCACGTGCATTTGTTTTGACGGAAAATATTAACAACGAACTGTCCACCGGTGTTTATTTTTTATTCGTGCACTGAGAGAAAATTTTTTTTCAGTATATGTTTAATCACATCTGACATTAGAGGTCTTTTTTACCAAATCTTTTGAGAATGTGGAATGGTGGAACTGGAACAAAAACATTTTATATAAATATTCAAATAAATCAAAATGATTTACCGATTTATTATTTCTGTCGTTTCTCCACATTTTCGTCTTTACCATGTGCTATTATCATTCGAAACTCATTCATTTTAAAAAATTGAAATATTTTCAAATAAATATACACTATTACTAAACAGACATGATTTGAAAATTCACCACAAATCGTTAAATCGTTATATAAAAAGCCTTTCCGTGCTTTTTTAAATAAAATTTGCAGCGCCTTTTATTTTGTTTTTATGAAATACAGAAGCAAAAAAAATATTTATAGTAATGAAACGAGCAGAAGCGAACTCGTTAATGGCAAATACGCTTAGACAAATGAACCGTCGCGTATTTAAAAATTGTTCCACTTTACATTTGCCGTTTGGAACGTATGGGTTAATGGATTTCAAGCTGTCAAATTTTTTCAAACATACAACGCTGACGTTTAGAATAAATAAAAACATAAATTTCATCAATATGGTACGAATAATATTTGGTAAAAATAATATTCAAGAATATGCTATTAAAAACTATCAGGAGTTGATTCAAAATATTTGCAAAGCAACGGTAGGTGATGGAAATATATAACATATTCGCAGAAAATTGAATTTGTACTTATTCTAGAAACTGCAAGCGGATGAATTTTATTTAGAGCAAAATGGAAGACTGCTTGCCCCCGCAAAAAGCATTCATGATGGGGAATGTATCATTCATTGTCGCCTGCGAATATGCGGCGGCAAAGGAGGATTTGGGTCCATGCTGCGAGCAATTGGTGNGAGGATTTGGGTCGATGCTGCGAGCAATTGGTGCGCAAATCGAAAAGACTACAAATAGAGAAGCTTGCCGTGATTTGAGTGGCAGGCGCTTAAGAGATATAAATGAAGAGAAACGCTTAAAGGCATGGCTTGAAAAGCAAGCCGAACGTGAACGTGAAGCTGAAGAGCGCAAAAAGCGTAAAATTGAGAAGTTATTGGCTGTACCTAAACATGACTTTAAAGACGACCAATATGAGGAAGCCAGATCAAAGCTAACCGAAAAAGTGAACGACGCGGTCGAGGAGGGATTTAAAAAAGCATTGGAAAAGGAAAAATGCGATGATGGCCCTACAACAAGTGGTATAAAACGTAAATCCAATGAAGCTGATAATACACAAATAAAAAAGAAGAAAACAGCTTTATGGATTGGGGATGATATTTCAGACACAGACACCAGTGATTCAGAGGCCTCAGACACAGAGGTTGCAAGCACGAAAAAAACTATTTCAATATAGTAACATTTAATGTTTATAACTTAAGTTAAATTAGTCTACAAACTTTTTTTGAAAATAACTCGTAATTACTTAAATTTATTGACTGGCGAATTGAGATGAAACCCACGCAAGGCCCCACTTCAAATTAGTAAGCATAAATTTTAAAGCTTTTGTCCATTGTTCTTCAGAATTGAATTGTATTCTATACAGAATAAAAAATAAGTTAAGCGTAAATTGGTTATTTTTTATTTGACTTACTTGATAGAATAAGAATTTCCTGTGGATGGATCAATTATTTTACCCTTTTCCATTTTGTATGGCAGTAAAAATTCTGGATCACGTTTTTCAACTTCTTGCTGGAATTGTGTGAGGCAGTCTAGAAATGCAACCATTGCTGCATCAAATTTGGTGTCCCAGAAAAACTTGAAGCCGCCGGTACCATATAATGGTAGTTCTCGATTTTCACCCAAAACTTCCACATACGAATGGTTACCGAAAGGCACAATACGGTAACGTTCAAACGTTAGACCAATTTTACGAGCAAGCGCACACAGCAGCAACACTGTCTGTCCCCAGGCAGCATTAATTTCCGCCCAATCTACGGATGCCGATGGCAATCGTCCTAAGCGAAAGTTGTTGATTGTTCCAAAATGTCCTGCATGCCATATATGAAATGTGATATTGAAGATGTTTGCATCTTTCAGCTTTTCAAGTTGCTGCTCTGCATATGATATTTGGCATTCTAAACTTTGTTTGTCATCTTCTGTTAGCATTAGCTCACGCCTATGTTTTGTATAATCACGCCAGTAGCGTTCGACTTCTTCGTTTAATTTTTCTTTTTCTTCTTCCTCTTTTTTGATTGCCTCTTCCAGCTGTTGCTCATCGAGTTTCAAAGATTTTAACTCGCTCAGCAACTGTTCTTCATTTTCTTTTAAGGCTGCCAGTTCGTTTTCTAACTCAGCTACATTGGGCCTTTCCTGTTTCTTCTCTAACTCGGTGAGATAATTTTTATAGGCACTCCATTCGTCCTCTGCAATTTTAAGTTCTTTATCCATTATTTCTAACATTGAGTCGGCACATTCTGCGCAAAGCGGATGATCAACTTCCGAGTTAGATGAAAGACAATCGAAAAGCTCTGCTTTCAGCTTAAATGCGGAGCTCCACTTTTTATTGTCCCTGCCATCTGACACCAGCATAAAGCCAGTGCCATTGATTGAGTCTGTGAACCGGTATGGTGGAACAAAATTATCGTAACCGCTGGTGTCATGGGTATTTATTGTATTAACGTTGCTGGCATAAATTGGCACTGCAAGAATAAAGGGCTTTAGTTTTAAAGATTTTTGAACTGAAAAATTAATTTTACTCACATGACAGTTCTGCCATAGCATGTACGCTTATGTTTTCTAGATTTTCGTCCAACAGTATTGGCTGTAAGCATCGCTGGCATGCAAAAGATATGGGAATTTGATCTACCTTACTCATTTTAAATTATGCTTGTATTAAAGCTGCAGTGCAAATAGAAAATATTATGAATTAGCTCAATCAGCTGATATTTCGAGTTAGTGTTGAAAAGCGAATTAAAGAATAAATCGTTACAAGTTTAAGTACTTCCTTCGCTTTATAGATTTTTTCCTACGTATTTTTTTATGCAAACCCTGCAATATTTTTTTTTGTCCACTGCAAGTTGCTTCACATTGACTCGGCTCCATTCGCTGTGCTTTAGCGATATGGCCTACCCAGTCCATTTTACGGTTCTGCACTAATCTCCATACAGCGCCTTACACCTCCGTTTGCGTTCATCCCAATCATAATAGTAAGGGCTATATATTAAACGTAGGATGTTTCCTTTGAATCGCCCATCATAGCCGACTTTTTCTACAGTTGTGTGCTTTAGAGGTTTGTTTATGTTTACAAAAGTGAAGGATAAATTTGATTACGAGGCTAAGGTTATTTGTATAATTCGTAGAAATTACATACTGGCTTATAGTAATAGTAGAATTACCGATTACGTTGTATAGGGTTATAAGTATTCGGAAATTTATATTTTAAAGTAAACTTGATTAAATATGACTCCTTATTTATTGTAAATTTTCCATCACATCAAGTGCCACTTATAGCAACGCTGGCAGAATTAAACAAAAATAAATGCGTAATAGAGCTATACAAAATTAGCATTCAAGTTTTATAAACAAAAGAAAAGCTAGGCATACAGAAAAAACGTAGATAATTTAACAAAGGACAACTAACCAGTTATCAAAAAATTATGAGCTTGCTAAGCTAAGATAAACCTTGGCCTAATTTATGCTCAACATAAAATTCTTAAATATGTTGAAAGCATCAAGAGTTCAATCATAGCAACAACAACGAACAGCTGATAAGAAATAAGAATGTGAAGTGAACTGCAAAAGTCCAGAGAATTCCACGGCAAAAGAAATACAGATGTAAGTAGCAAAAGGAGAAAAGCCCAAGAGTGCTGTTGCCTAACTAACTCAATTTATTTGAATTCAGCAGTCGCGCATAACGGACGGGAAAATTCCACTCAAATTTAATTTAAGCAACGCTTGACTAAATAGAATTGTATGAAGATCATATGCTTGCAGTTTGCATAACATTTCTTTATATAAAAAAGGATCAGAGTACAATATAAAAAGACATTACTTGTGCCATATTATTTAGCGCAATTGGGAACATTTTCATTCTTTAATTAGAATTAATTAATCGAACACAAAAACTGTCATCCCCATCAGCTAGCAAGAATGGTTTCATATTTTGTACCGCGTGGGCGTTTTCTTATCAAAGCTGCTAATTTACGCCAAACAACAAATACACACCAAAAGCATAATGCGCAGCAGCAGCAAATAGGCAAATGGCCTATGTTTCGGCAATTGCGACAAAATTTCTCAACACGCTGTAATGGCGTGACGACTACGACAACAGCGAATACGACCAATAAATCTAAAGATCCCAAATTGGATGTTACGTTGATGCGTTCAAATTTAATACAGCGCACTGCACAACATAGTGAAAAATGCTTTCATAGCGATAGCAGCCAACATGCGATGCCAAAATTAGAAGAAAATCAGCGAAAGCAAGATCGTCGCAGCTTTTGGTTTAAATGGACTGGTTTTCTAATGCGTTGGGCGCCAATCGGTATATGCGTATTCGGGGCCATAGAATGGCAAGTGCATAAAGAAAAGTGTAAACG
>JXPQ01008296.1:52328-63089 GCA_001014675.1 Ephydra gracilis
AATGTCTTCAATTAATGTATTCAGCATTAATCCGGTTCTTATCACCACAAGCAAACTCTCCCACATAACACGCCATTTCTGTACCAATAACCTGTGTGCATGTGTTGATGATAATATATATTTTAATTTAAACAAATTTCAAGAAGCCGCCACAGCCATAGCGCGCTAGTGATTTTAAATTTTGATAATGTGCAAGACGTCATCAAACTTTTTGTGAACACATCACAATGAATGCTTTCGTCGACACAGACATTTAAAGAAATATGTGTTTGCCAGCATTAGCTTTAATTCGTTGGCACTGTTGGGCTCTAAATTCATATTATGTGAATGGTTTAACTGACTGCCATTGTCGTGTTCTTTGTCGTTTAAAAACACTTGTATTGTGCTATTGTTTGGATTCGAGTTATTTACATTTATTTTGCCGGCATTTAATTTGTATTTTTTCTTTCTTTTTCTTATATTACATAATACATAAAATAAATTTTTCTAATACATCGTAGCATNATTATTAAGTGTTGTAATCGAACAGCGACTAATCAATCACTTGTCAGTATAGTTGCTTAAGCAGACACGCAACACACACAGACATTCGTGCATTCAAGTTCAATAAACGATTATTTCATTTGCTTCAAAGTTGTATATATTTATTTATTAGTTATTACTTGTATATATATATTTTAAATGAGACCGCTGATAGCTGTTCGCAAGCCTTCTTTAATAAATAATTTAAGGTGTTGTTGTTGCTGTTGTTGCTGTTGTTGCTGTTGTTGTTGGAATATCATTCATTGAAATTACTCTTTTTACACATAACAACACACAACTTATTGCTTCGAAAGTATGCAGCATGAGGCGACTGATAACTCTATATCCGGGTTCAAATGTTTATTTCTTCAATTAATTGAGTAAGAAAATAGTACTAATTAATTAATTTATTTAAAACAGGAACCAAACGCCTAATTTGGATTTTCTCACCAACTTACAACTGTATTCGTTGCTAAAATATTATTTAATATTAAATGCCGCAATCTTCAATCATTTTATGTACTCAAAGCACACGATCCAACATACATAATTATTCTAAAATAGTAGCCTTGTAGAGAGACTGTATACCCTTTAAATTTATTAGTCAACAAGGGAGTGTCGGGAGACTCATTGCAATATTTACAGATAAGTGCCTGTCTACGCACTAGTATTTCTGTTTTTAGCGTTTGGGGTAAAAGTTGTGATGGAATCTTCTTTTTGGTTAGGCAACAAGTTGCTGGACGTCCGCCAAATGAGACAGGTTTTGCACCCAACCAATCAGAATGAGCTGCTTATATGATGAATTATGTTTCTCTGTGTAATGTACAAAGGAAAATGTCCAACTGAAACATACATCTACATAATTCCTCATTCAGGTCACGTTGTTATGTGGACAACTACTGCTTTCTTTGACATAACCAATTTTAAGTTCTGCTTACTATTAATAGAGACAAAAAAAAAGGATACCTCACGTGTTGAGGTTGTGCAAAAGCTTTGACAAATTCCACGTAAAATACAAACCACGAAGGATAGCCGGAATTTCTCAACTATAGACTGATTTTGATGACGAACACTCCAAAAATTATAAGGATTATGGTTTGACACTATGCACCGGGATGACTTTACAAACCAGGTGCTGCTACTCAGCTGAAAAATCTCCTCATCAACTACAAGTCTGATGTGTGTGCATTTCAAAAAGAGCGACGGCAGGGCTAATACTGTTTAAAGATAAATCCACTGTTATGGCCAAGTTTCTCGGCACAAATTCATATGCAGCAGTAAGAGACATGAACAGCTTGTGTCGAGATCTTAAATTGTTAAATATCAGCCTGAGTTGTACCCACACGGCGACAAAGGATAATGGCTGCGTTAGCAAAGATGCTTCCTATAATAGATTTCAGAGTCTGTGTTGGAAATGCGCAAAAGCCGTTATAAAATCGGGGTTGGTGATTTCAGTACTCAGTTGCACAGCGAAGGCTTTCTTGGGGCTACGATCGGAAAGTTAAGTTCATACGATAAGACAACCGTCAATGATTTTAGATTATTATCCTTTCCCACAGTGCATTAAATGCTCATCTCTAGAAGCAATGGAGTCGTCTCCAAAACTACAGATTCGCAATTTAATTGATCACTTTGTTCGTCAGGGATGTCATTCGTAATCATGGACCTCCGTATATTGACACGCCTACTCCTATTACTTCCGACTTGCCATAATTAAAACGGCACGTGTCGGAATTTCATCGTTAAATAATCAATAGAGGTTTNCTAATCATGGTCCTCCGTATCTGGACACACCTACTCCTATTATTTCCGACTTGCCATAATTAAAGCGGCACGTGTCAGAATTTCATCGTTAAATAATCAATAGAGGTTTTAATCACTTTTTTTTTTAATTTTGGGAGTTTGGTCTAGGGGAGGTGCCTGAAGTTATGAACCGATTTTACTCAAATAGTAAAATGGTATGGCTACAACGCAAAAATCCTTTAATACCAAATATCAGTAACTGAAATTATGGGTAAGGGGTCTACGTGAGTTATCCTCAGCTATTGACCGATTCTTATTAAACTACATATTGCAGCATTTAAAACTTTTCGTTACTCCTGCTGAAACAACAGGCTATTGTATTCATCGTGGTTCAGATGCCTACGAGTGGTACCCAAGTTTATTAACTGCTTTGACTCAAATTGGAAAAGCCACAATCCTACAAAACAAAATCCCACAAAATTAAAGTAACTTGTAATGAATACATTGAAATTTAAGATCATTTAAGTGAATTCGAGTGGGATGCCGTACATTGAAAGAAACCGAAAATATTGACCGATTCCACCGAAATGGGAGGGTAACACGGAAATATCAAAAAATTGTACCAATATCAAATCAAGGTTTCGATTTCGATGAAAGAATGGACATTGTATTCATTTAAGGGGAGTCGAGGGTGCAAATTCGTTGGGAAGTATCCGAAGATAGTGACCGATTTTGCTTAAGTATTGTAGTGTTATAGCAACGACCCCAAAAAAAAAGTCCATATTTAAGTAGTATGCGATGAAACAATGGGCTTGTACAAGGCACCACCTCACCTTTTACAAAATGCATATAATAACCAAATTTTATTGATCCTTCTTAAAATCGAGGTAGTGATCACAGACGGACATCGCTTAAGTGCATTTTTTCTATGTATGCCCATATTATTTCTATGTATGCAAAGGTGTAGCACTTTAATATACCCAATCAATTAAGTGATGGGTATAAAAAAACTAAGAACTTATCTACACTCAAATTTTTTATTTATTTAGTGTTTCCCTTAAATTATACTATTCATTCAAAATAACTATTTTAATTTCACAATTACATTATAGACAATCATATTTGAAAAAAAATAATAGTATAAAGTCAAACATACAATTTTTAATTGAGATACATCATATTTATGAACGAAAAATAAAAGTCGGAATTAAAATATATTCAGTCACATACAATCATAAATACAATGCAAATATTAATCATCAGCTCCAAAGTTTAACGCCTTTTATTGTTTTTTCTTTGAAGCCACGCACAATAATGTCAGCGTCCCACCAAGCAGTTTCTAAGTCATCAGTGAAATTGGCTAATTTGTTTTCAAGTTTTTCATCAAAATGTTCAATTTCAATAGAGTTCGGCTCAGTGTCGTTTTCCAACTTTAAATTTACGAAATCTTCAAAAATTTTCAATTCTTGACAACATTGCAGGCTGCTCTTTTCAAAATCCAATGGCTGGATATGTTGTAAATGTATGTGAATATCCTTGCAGCTAGTTGGTAGTGGGCAGTATTCTTTTGGTGTTATTTGTTCGGTCAGTAGATTTTTAACATCAGCTGCTGATATAATCGTTTCGAAGTCGAGGTGGAGATTTGTTGTTGTTAAATTATTGGAAAATATTGAATACAAATGTTCATTCGTCAACAATGAGCTGGAATGGCAAGCTCTTTTTAATGCATATAAAAATAATATTACAAACACACTTACATCAGGGTTTGATTTAGCTTCTCCAATGGTATACGATGATATTCATGAGAGTGATTAAGTGATATGGCATGATATGGTATGTGTATGGTATAAGCTTCTTTCGGTGTGAATGCAGTTGCACCAAATAGAAAACGCATGCTTTTTATGGTATTTACATCGAATGCTTTAAAAATCAATTGTCGCATTACACTTATGGCGTCTCTGGTTTCTTTAGCTAGTTCACGTTGTCGCTGTAGCAGATACGTAGTTAGATCTGCATCTTGCTCAGTTTGGGAGTTTTCATTGTCTGTCCAAGAAGTGACATAGTATTTGTAAGTCTTGTAAACAAAGGGAATTTGATTGCGTTGATATAGCAATAGCTCAAGTATGGCAATGACAATTTCTGCGGTGGTTCCATTTGTAAGTACAGCCGATTCAATGATTAGATCTACTTTTTTTGTCAATGGCATAGTATTTTCAAAAATATATTTATTGCTTATAACTCCTCTTCACTTATATCTGATTATATATTTTTGTATGCAGCAAACAAAAACATAAACACTGACGAGTTTCTTGCAATGCGCGTCAATAATTTAAAATTTTATAATAATGCTGCCAGATTTATTTTTTATTTAAACGCAAAACACTTCGTAAATAAAGCGTTTTCCACGTTACTTAACGTAACCGGCTGCAGTTTACTATTCATCTATTCCATATTCAAGACCGTTTTACCTATTTAGAGTGAAGTTTCCGCATATTTCGTACTTATATTAATAAATTTAAAGTTATGGTTACTAATTGGAATCAACGATATCGTCCAAATTTCTTTGATATACGACTGAATAGCTTTTATCATTATATGTTTTGTTGTATAAAAATAGAAATTTTGAATATACTTTCTGTGTATGGTATAATTCTGAACATTTGTTAGGAAAATCTTTTTAATTAAAGCCATGGGAACTTTTAGTACTAATCTAGTGTATTCCTTTATTTTAGAAATTCGTCAGTTCGCCGATACACAAATCAACAAAATAGATGTAAAGTAAATGCTCTAGTAGTGCATGGGACGTGTCGCTGTAGCATTATAAAATTATTTAGTTTACTTGGAAACTTGTTGCAGTTCACTTTCATCTCCGATTCGTTTACAAATCATGCCTATTTGGCCTTGTAGTCTTTGATATAGATGAATATATGGGGCACGTCTCCCAATCCTTTAAATGAAATTTTCAAAAACATTTTCTATAAAGTGAGTGACTTTTAAACTGGAGATTACGAATACGCTTTTAAACGTAGTATGGCAGCATCACAGTGTTTATATACAAAATTTGTCAACTTTTTATAAGCAACACTGTGATAGACTGTTGCTTCTATATCTGGTTTTGTTGTTGTGTTGTGATTAATTTGTGACTTGCAGCGATTTGTGCATAATACCAAACATTCATTACGTTAAGTTCCAGAGAATATAGTAAAACGCAACGCCTTGTACTGTCAATTGGGTTTTCCTTTATTTTCTTTTCTTTATAATTTATAAAGATTAACTTTTGCTTGTGAATCGGTTGTGATAATACATTAATTAAGATATAATAAGCGATATGTCGGAGAAACAAACGGTGCTGCTTTTAGGTGGTGAGTTACATTTGTGTGTATATGAAGATGATACTAGAAAAAAGTAGTACTGTGGAAAACCACTTGTTAAGCCAAATTAATGCAAGAATCAATTTGCAAGCTTATCGCATAGTTGTTGATTTCGGCTTCTTTTGTTTTTCATAACGCATGCAATATTGATAATGGCAAACAGGGTGTGGATTCATTGGACGTAATTTGGTTACATATTTGCTTGAAAATGATTTGGTTGAACAATTGCGTGTTGTGGACAAAACACCGCCACAAATGGCTTGGCTTAATGAAAAACAAACAAAAGCCTTTGAGAATGAACGTGTCGAATTTTGTAGCGCAAATTTAATAAACGCAGGTAGGTAGACCATAGTACACACCTCTAGCTCGACTATGTAAACTTGTTTCTTATCCTGCTAGCATCGTGCAAAAATGTTTTTGCACCACACCCAACGTCTGGACGTTCGTGGGATGTTGTTATCAATTGTGCCGCGGAAACACGTCCTAATCAAACAGATGCTGTCTACAAAGAAGGCATACTAAAGTTGAGTGTAAATTGTGCGACTGAAGCGGCTAATATTAAAGTGAAACGCTATGTCGAATTGAGCACTGGCTGCATAAATAGCTCTGAAAAAACTCCACTCAAAGAAGACTGTAAACATGATCCTTGGACAGCTGTGGCCAAACAGAAACTCAAAGTTGAGAAAGAATTACAGGAAATGTCTAAACAGCTTGACTATACGATAGTGCGTTTGCCGATTGTATACGGAGTTGGCGATAAGCGCTACTTAAGTAAGTTTTACGTTTGCAATATAATACATGTGTTTGTGCTACACGCTGACGGTGTTGACTCATGCAATATATTGTTTGTATTTGCAGTGCCACGCATATTAATTGCATCAATTTACAAGTATTTGAATGAAACAATGAAATTATTATGGAATGAAGCGATGCGCTTGAATACGGTGCATGTTAATGATGTTTGTGCGGCAATATGGCAATTGGCGCAAAGCCCTAAAGCAATTGGCGAAATTTATAATATTGTTGACGATGCCGAATCTACACAAGGCACAGTCAGTGATATACTAGCTGATATATTTGGCATTAATGTTGATTACTTTGGCATCGTCATGTCCAATTTGACCAAGGTAAGATTTGAAATGCTGTTCATATACAGGTTTGAATAAACGGAAATATATACAAGTCGACATACTCTTTCGAACGTAAAATTTTGGATATTTATCTCTTGAAAATATCCCATTAAACGACGTGGACACAGGAACGTTTCTATTTATGTACAAAAAATCTTCCGTCACCGGATACGAAACCATATTAAATGCAAAAATTTATTTTATCATTTCTCTGTTCCTATCTTTTGTTGGTGTTTGCGATAGTTTATGAAAACTTGATTAAATAAATTATTAGTTCTTAATCAAAAATGCCAAGAACTAAGATTCGTTTCCTACTCATGTGAGCCATAATATATTTCATGAATAGATTAAAATCAATTAGAATTTTTTCAAATACCCCTAAATTATCATGATTAAGATATATATAAGTAGTTTGGTTGGTGTATGCTAATTAAAATGTTGCCTGCGTCCATTTAGCAGTGATGTGCTAGGTTGAAATAGTGCTGTTGTAAAACGAATAAGAGGCAGTGTTTTGGCAACTATTTTTTTGTAAAAAAATTTTTTTTTTTGTAGCGAATATATTGCCACTCCTTCGTATAGAATTCGTTTAGACAAGGGCAGGTAAATTTTATTAAATCATTTACGTCTAAAACTTCAGTTGAAATATATGGCGAGTTTGCAGCGTGTTGCGTCTCCGTCTCTGCAGCTTCATAACCATTGATCCCTTTCTGGCTGCGACTGCATACTATTATACCTATCACCCACTACTTCTAAGAGATATATTCACAGTACAAGCAAAAAAAAAAAAGCGATTGAGCGGTGTCCGTCTATCGGAGAACACTTAAATCGATGATTTCTGAGGTATACTAATGTGGTTCGGTTTCTGTACATATTTTACAAAAAACCAGTTGCAGCACGTCAACCGACCTAATGGATCCGTTTTACCCCCGAGTTGACTTATCTTGATTTCACGAAAATTAGTATAAAAGTTAGCGGTTTCATAGAAAGTTTTTGAAAACTGATATTTCTCATTTTTAACAACTTCATCTACTTTGCAAAGACCATTTACAATGTTATTGAAATTTACTTTCTAAACGTATTTGATTTAACTCGGTCCATAAACTCAAGTAGCTCCAATAGAACAAACCCAAAAAAAAGAAAAAAAAATCGTATCTGTTATTTAAAGCTAATATTCTGTTTTTATTATACAACTGCGGTTTCCTTTAAACATACGGAAAGTAGGCGAAATCGATTGAATCGCTCCAGTATTTTGGGTACAATTCCAGCCCCGAAATGTGAAAAATATAACACTTGGCATTTAAACTATGAATGACTGATAGGTATTATGTAGTCGGTCTATTCTTAAATAGACCGAACGCTCTCAAAATTTTGTTTGTATGATATAGCTTTGAACTTTCAGAAAATGAGTATAATCGATCGCTAATTTAAAAACCACTACAAACATGGACGAAATCGCTCCGATATTTCGGGTAAAATTCTGACCGCGAAATCTGAAAAATATAAGTTTTCAGTCTTAAGAATTTGGTACTTATGATGTGTGCGACAAATGGGTATTACATAATCGGTTGTGACGGGGGTATTATGGATCTGTGTAAAATATGTAATGTATAACAGCAATCGTTTCCGACTATATATTTTATGGAGATATATTAATAGAAAAAAATAAATAAAAGAGTAACTTTCAAGTTTTTAAGAAACGAAATTCGGTTCGAAAACGAGTGAAATCCGTCCATAATTCGGGTAGCTCCCATATACAACTTTACGTAAATTACTATAAAATCTGGTAATTTCATTTGCAGTACCTGAAATTCGGCTATTTCTATGAGAATCCCGAGTTTGAGCGAAATCCTACAACAATTTCGGATAGCTCCCAAAGACCGTTAGTTTTGGTTTTACTAAAATAGAGCTAAAAGCCAGTAGATTCATCGTAAATTACTGACATCTGGTATTTCAGGGCGGTTTTGATATTTTCATAGTCTCGAATTCTATTGAAAGCGGTCTACAAACTTGCGTAAATCCGTTAGGCCATTCACACCCGGTTCAACTTCAATTAATATAAAGCATATGGATTCATCCCAAATGACTAAAATTTGGTATTTCAGCACTGTTCTGATATTTTCATAATCTTTTTTAATTTTGAGTGAAGTCAATCCATAAATTTGCATAGCCATTTTACCTCTTATTTCACTTTAATTAGCACAATGCCTAGTTCTTTAATCTATATTTATTCAACTTCGGTGTTGCAGCATTATTTTTGCATATTTGTTTAACTGATACTTCAGAAAAAAAGTCCATCCAAGAATGCCATGAGTGATGGGTATTATTTAGTTGGCCATTTTAATGGACAACTCCCTCTGAAATTGTATGAGTATTATTGCAGATATTTTTAAGGCTTTTTAGTATGGACATGTTGGCGCTACAAGTTCATGATTTTCATTTCAATTCATTGGCATAATCAATAGCACGTCAACGTATTGTTATAGCTCGCTAATATTCAGATTAATTTATTCTGGATAGGGTGAGAGCATTTGCATCTACTGAAACGAAGGCAATGGTGTTTCCGATTTATGAACCATCAATAAATATAATTCTATATTACTTACTATAGTTCTATATTATTTACTAGTCCAGTTTTTCTGTTTAAAAGCGAAAGATCTTTTTATAAATATCGGTATAAGTTTTAACTTAATTAAAGCTCTGATTTTGTGGATAATTAGTAAAATAGACAAGTTNTTAACTTAATTAAAGCTCTGATTTTGTGGATAATTAGTAAAATAGACAAGTTGAAGGATTGCTCGCTGCAATGTCATTTGTGATCAATAAAGACACAGAATGCTTGCTTGAAATTTCTTTGTTATTACACGAATATAGAAATTCTTTGTGCAGGTTATTGGTGGTGATAAGTTTTGGAATTAGTTTGTATGTGTTTTCTCTATACTCTTTCTTTTAATGCTGGAAACCTCGAAACTGCAATTACAAATTTCATTGGTGATGTTGGAAATGTGTTAATACTGCGGCGTACAGTATTGTGATAGGGTTTGTGAAGCATTTCGATGTTAGACTGCGCACATAAACCGAAGTATTTAATTACATTTAATTTGGCAGTTAAGATTTGCCTTTGATACATTGATCCTTAAAAGTATGACGCTTGGCAGCTATAATTCGTAGTAATTTGTAATTTATTTGAAGAGTTAAGATTTACAGTATGAAAAGGAATACTAAGGAAAATACGATTGTATTATCCTGTTGGCTTCACATTAAGGATAGATGATCCAAAGTGTTTACTTATATTTAACTCAGCTGCTAAGATTTGCATTGGATATATATTGATTCTCAAAAGTATGGAGTTTATTCAATAAAATTTCAAAAATTTTGTAATTTATTCGAAGTATTAAAACGGATACTAAGGAAAATACCATGGCGTTATCTACATATGTTGCGCATTTCCTATTTGTTAGATGCCGTCCGGGTTTCCGACAGTAAACGTAATGTAAACGTCGACTGTCTGAAATTATCTTAGTGAAAGTATGTTTAATTATGTTTGTATCTTTATGTGTTGTAAATATGATTGCTTAATGAAGAAGTTCGCGATGCTATGTAGAAGAATTATTTTGTTAAAATTCTTGAAGGCAATTGTTGAAACTACTATTGACAACGTAGATCCTTGAGTGATTCCATTGTTTGATGGGAAAATATCGGAAAATGTATTACTTATGAAATATTTTCCCATTGCACATGAATTCTCTAATAAAATTAATTATCTTTGTTCCCATGTCCCATTCTTTGATTTGTTTAAATGCCACATTAGCTTTTAGGATGTCAATGGGGATCATGGATGGATACAAAAAACTTTAATTATTTTTTGTGCGCGTATAATATTTTTATTTGTAAAACAATAGAGCAACCTCAAATCATAATGTAATTGAAGGATATAGAACAATATGATCATGATTCAATAATAGTCGGCATTGAAGGAAAAAGAAGAAACATAAATT
>JXPQ01008372.1:0-13454 GCA_001014675.1 Ephydra gracilis
AAAATATAAAAATGGTTAAAAATTTAAAAATAAAAATAAACAAAAAATAGAAATAATTAAAAAAAATTTAAGTAATAAAAGAATAATGAAAAAATAAAAAAATAAAAAAAATTAAATCAAATTTTTTCTTGTTTGTCGTTGTTGTAAGAAAACATATTGTTCAATTTATTGGACATTATGCAGAGGGTTACTACTTTCATCTAACAAATGCTACAAATTCGATTATTAAGAATGGATTTGATGGGATTAAACGCCTATATCGCCAAAATAAATATCATAGAGATTAACGTAGAAATACAGACAGAAATCTACGCTATTTTTCTAATCCAGCTGATATTGAGAAATAAGGAACTTATTAAAAAATTATACTTAAGATAACGTTGAAATGATGAGTACAACAGGTTTAAGGCAATAAAAATATAAAAAAAATCACACTGTAACCTAAGAGCACTGTTATATTCTTACCTATTTCTAGGGAGAGAAAAATGTGGTTAAAGGAAACAAAAACTCAGAACCAATCATCAATATATTTCTTATTTTGTAAAATAATGTTTTTACATCTTCCAGCACGCATAAAGTTGATGAATTTAGAAAATTTTCATCAGCACTTTATAAAAGTTTATTTTGAGTTTAGTGCTTAGTCTAAAACGTAAAAACAATGTATCAAAATTAATCGAAATCTATTATAGACATGGAATATCAAACGCAAGTCACCTCAAAGTTGATCTAACAGAGCCTAATAGTAGAAAACCAATAATAAAACCAGAAAAAAAAAGATTTTGGAGAAAAATAAGGAAAGCTGCTAATAGGGAAAATATCCGAAAAAGTCTGTTAAAATATTTGGCATAAAAAAATTTTCTTATTTGTCTAACCTTAATGTCTGATCAGATATAAAAAATTACAGCGACAAAACCCTAAAAGAGATAACTGTGACGCAGGAAATTCAAAAGAAACAAAAGTTAATCAAAATTATGAAAACAACATAATCCATGCTTGGTACAAATTCATGCTACATAGATAAACTGTGTGAAACTGTAAATTAGAGAAAAAAAAGCCGCTTATGAGCCTAACTTCACAGCGATCATTGAGCAGCGCAACGAAACGATTGCAAGCCAGACCAACAACTGCATTTGATATGCCACTCAAAATCAATGGCAGCAAATATTTTAATTCAATTCAAATGTTTGTGCACACGACCTTTACCCTGTCTAGTAAGCATGCGCACATGTCCTTTGCTTGTCAAAACAACACAACTCAATACCTTTTTTTTTTGTGCGACAACGCGGGTACTCCACGCTGGTTTCAAAAAATTATTTGCTGATTTGCGTGCCACAATGTAGGGTTGTCAACAACAAAATGTGAAAATTAAGCTGCTAACCGAATCATTGACTGTTAATCCTTGGCTGCACTATACAACGCAGATAACTGTAATGGAATAATAATACAAGTTGCATGCGCATGTGCACAATGTTTGAATCCATGAGATCATCGTTTGCCGTAAGTTCTCAAAGTCGATTTTAAGACATGTCGCCAATAGCATGGTCAAATGTTTTGTATTTAAACGTTTGCAAAATTCAAAACGTTTGAACCATGACATATAAAAAAATTTACCTATTGCGATTGCTGCCTTAAAAATTGATAGAAAGGTAGAAATTTCTTAGTTAGGTGGATAATCAAGTGTCTAAAAATACTTAATAAATAGTGATGATTGGATGAAAATCAGATCAACAACCNAACGTTTGAACCATGACATATAAAAAAATTTACCTATTGCGATTGCNTCAATCGGACATATAAAAAAATTTACCTATTGCGATTGCTGCCTTAAAAATTGATAGAAAGATAGAAATTTCTTAGTTAGGTGGATAATCAAGTGTCTAAAAATACTTAATAAATAGTGATGATTGGATGAAAATCAGATCAACAACCAGTTCACCATTAAAGAGGGGCTTAAAGCAAAAAAAAATTATCCACATTCACCAATTAAATTAAACAAAATGTTATTATTGACCTTTATTGATTGGATAACAAGCACAGATACCTACAATACACGTATACAATCCGAAAAATTTTTTTAGAAAAATTAGACAGACTCATCAGTTAAATTCACCTAATCGGCGTAATTAGATGAAGATGGCATGTACTTTCGTTACGTATTACTACAAAGAATGGGATATATTGTTTGATTATGAATTTTTTTTTTTTATTTTTTTTTTTCAAATTAATACACGGCAATAAAGAATATATTAGGAAATACGAGACTTCAGCTTTCCCACTACTGTCAATTCTTTTCTCATTAACAATTTAAACATTTTCTGAATAACAATATTTTAGTACCTTTTTATTGCTAAATATTACTTCGAATATACAAAAACTTTGTCGGTAGTAATAGATTAATTCGCATAAATCGCGTAATTTTGGATATACAAGTTTCCAACTGAATTAATTCAATTTTACCCGAATTCATTCCAATTTAGATGAACGAATTGGTAACAACTGTTTCAACTTAATCACGAAATTCCGCTGGTGTTTGGCAAACTTAAGAAAAAAAAAATTTTATACTGGTAGGTAAATATGGTTTACCATAATGAAAATGTTAAAAATTTTACTCGCAGAAATATACCTACGGTATGTGCGAAGCACAATAGTCACTTTAATTAATTTGAGTCCTTTATCAATTCTTTTCTTATTTTTATAATTTTTTAGTTGCCTTAGAGACATTGAAAATGTCAAAGTCTCTTGCCAAATACATGGTTGAAATCTTCGAAAAATAAGCATGATTGAATGATAATCAGAGCTAAATATTTCAGATGGAAAAATGATTTCTTTTTACCGGTACCCAACACGCAAAAGAAATGTTGCAAAGCTTCTGTATATTTGATAGTATAGGGATTTTCAACATCTTGCAAATAATGTAGACTGAAGGGTTAAGAAAGAAACACTATTTTCATCCAAAAATTGAGCATAGCATAAGCAAGAGAGATGAAAGTTGGTGATGGGAACATTTATAACTCTGAGCGGTTTCAAAGTGCTACGTGCACAGAACGTGTAAGCGCATTCGAATTGTAGTGTTTGTAACAAGCGTTGGATGCGATGGAAGAAATTGGTTAACATAAAAAAAGACGCAAGTAAATTGAGCTAGATGTAGAAAATAAAAAAAACATGAATTTTTAGAATTGTACTCTGGGAACATACAATTTTTGTATAAATACATTTCTTTAATCCTTAAAGAAAATTTCCTTATCTGTATTTGGTGCCGTTGATGAGCAGCGATGCTGCTTTATTATTATGAAACAGCAATTATGCAGACAAACTTGAAAAAAAATGCAGACTGTACGTAAGCACCCACGTATAATTAATAATTATTGCTCTTTTACAGCAATGATTTGATACTCTGCAGAGCGTGTTTCTGAATGACACCAATTTATTCGCCATATTTTCTACAGAGTTTTTGTTTACCCATTTATTTCCTCTTCAATTTTAGCTGTCAACATTAAGAGTCATAATAATTTTTTGTTGTTGACTTGGTATTGTTGGTGTACCCGCTTAATAGCCATAAAGTTATGCATTACACCCTGCGACAAAATGAATTTTATGACCGAATATTGCATTTTCGCAAGCCAGGCGACACCTGATGATAATGTTGTTTTTGTTCTTAATGTAGTTGCTCAGCAATGATGCTGTTTTAATGTTGGCAATCCAGCGCTAACCAAATGTGCACCATTTGCTTGCTGCCATGTTTGCGGTACGTACCACTGCAAGGCTGCTGCTCACTACTCTTACTGTGTCGTAAATATATTTTGCTGACGTTTAATTTTTCTTTTTTTCTTCGTGCTTTTGTTGGAGTTTTATATGCTGAAAGTGTCTAAACACAATGTGAGCATAAGGACATAAAGTAGCTGGGAGTTCATTATGTTCCTGTTAGTATCGTAAGTATGCGATGTCAAAGTTAATGAACATGTTAAATGGTTAAATGCCTAAAAGCGACCATAACAATAAATTGCCTCGAAAAAGTATAGAAATATGGAGGCAAATTAATGTTGCACATAAAATTTCCCAAATGATTAAAGCAAATGAATTTATAAAATTAAATAAATACACATAAAGTGCAGAGTGTACAATTGGGCAAGTGCATAAAACGAAGCAGGGGCAAATAAATCAATTGCTGCAGTGGGTTACAAGTAGAGCACTGAAGCCGTAAGCATTGGGGATGGTCACTAACTGCAGAACATTTAGCTGGAGCCATACTGTAAGTGATTTTAAATGCAGTTGCAATTGGCATCAATGCGGAAGTTTCTTCATATGGGTATTGTTTTCGAGTGCAAAATTTCACTTCATTTCAAAAGGTCATAACTTAAATACAGTGCTTAAGATTATTGTCATTCTAATAAGCAAATAATCGAAGTCATGAACATTTCAACTCTTGTTGCCGAAAATAATGCAGGTGGCCATGCAATTTTCATTAATTTATGTGTTCAAGGGAAAATAGAAAACCTGAAAGGCTTTTAAATAGTAATCAAAAGTCAACTCAAATAACAACGAAATTCAGGGACGTCTAAATAAAACCAATAAATCAATACCGCATAGCGGAGCGGACTGCTCGACTAAAATACTCCCAACAATAGGCTATTCATGTCGTAATTCGGTGGAAAAATAGTGAAATTGTCGTAACTTAAAGTAGTATGCTTTTCTCTGTCTCATATTTATTATTTAATATTGTGTAACTTGTAATGTAATCTAATATTTAAAAATATGTAATACGTTGATTGCAATAAAGATTTAGATTACAAAAAAAAAAATCGATATAATCTTTTATTAAAAAACTTTAGCCTCTGTATATTTCGAAAACTCATAGGAAACTTATCATATATCTTATACAAAAATTTCAGCTTTTAATAATTTATAATAAATGCGAACTTAAAAAAAAAACACACACATTTTTTCCATGTTGGCGAGTTTGCTTGATGGCAGATACCCGAAGTTATTCAACAATTTGACAAATGTCACACAAATTTGAGACTATTATGACCATGCCAAAATAAGGCAAAATTCAAAATTTAAGTAACTTCTGTTTGCAATACTAGCTTTTGTACTTATTCTTGTTAAATCGAGGTAAAAAGTTAAACCAACGACTCGCCTTGTTCACAAATTTGATCAAGCATTTGAAAAAAGTTTACGCAAAGCAACTTATATTACTTTGCTCAAATATAGCTCAAATTGTCTTGTCCATGTGCAGACCGACATCGCCCAATTATAGATTTTTGATTTTATGAGTATTTCTTTTAAAAAAACACAAGGTCAGACATGGTTGTCTCTCCACTACATACTAAGCAAAATACCGTCATTACTAAGGCCACAACTGGACCGAGTCAGAAATACCGACCATTACAGTTCTATGTAAATATTTGTGTAGGAGTGCTACACACAAATGCAAATTTCTTTCAATTATTTAAGCAGTTTCAGCAGCGGAATGACTCGTGCCATATGCCACTTGCAATTTTGCAATATGGAGTATCCAAATCCTTGTAGCAATAATGGACAAGCAAAGTAATTAAGTAAATGCCTTCTTACCAAATTGACACAAATCTGCTCCTACTGTTTTTTGCTATACACAATAAGCAAAAACTTAAACGTATTTGTAATCCTTTACCCAATGCAAGATTTAGTCTGCTGTTCATACAGCATACGCAAATGATGTCGGTTATATCACAGCTTTCGTTTAAAATCAGATTGTAGAGAAATGAGTCGCTGCACGAAAACAATTTGAACATTTGCGTGCAGTGATTTCGGCACTTAAGGATATAATAATCACTATCGGATTTGCGTGTGAGCACCACGGACAAGCAGAAAATAATTGTATATGTCTGTTGTTGTCATTGTCAATGATGTTTGCCATGAGCTGCATTGTTGGGCTCTGACCCGGTACTTATAGCAGAGCAACCAGTGCTCAATGAGCATCACAATAACATACACGTGTAGTGTTTATGCAGCCAACTTAATGCCATTTGCAATAGGCAATGGCAATGTGCTCTTAGCGTTGGCTTGGATTATTTAAACAGCAGAGTGTAGTTGTTTGTGCGCGCAACGATGAAGTGTAGTCGGTGAATAAGCAGCCAGATTAAAATCCAAACAGATTTTCAAACAATCACGACTATTATAAACAAAGTACGACAATGACAAGAATGAAAAGGACATACGCAGCGGTGCTTCGTGAATTCAAAAACACCTTGTTATTTATTCGGAATTATCGCAAAACACTGAAAAAACAAAACAAAAATCAATTCGAATATCAACGAGCTCACTTCCGTAAGGGTAACTTTCGTCAGCGATCAAGATAATTGTTTCGTTATGAGGATTAGCATTGTATGCGCCCGTTTATGCCACACAAATGCAATGAATTAACAACTATTTCAATGTTGTCAATGAAAAACTGAAATTGAAAATAAATAAACTAATTCAAAGCCATGCTATTTCAATTGATTTTTGTAATTCTGTTATTTCATCTAAATTTTTTTGTTTGATTTGCATTGGAAATTTTGCATACCGAGCATATGTGCTGTACATTTTAATTTATTCATTTGCCAATAAAACTGTTGTGTTAGTTTAGGTGTTGGCCTAAACACCAAATAAAACACATAAAAGATTTATAAATTCACTAAGCCACAATCACTAATATACCATAAAAATCAGCAGCTTGTCTGTCAGCCTCTATCGCGCCGCTAACTTTGTTTTTAATATTATTCAATTTGTATTCTAATTGGTTTAGTTTGATTTTCTAATTTTGAATTTTTGTGAAAGTATACAGCAACACACGCATACAAGCTGCACAATCTGGCGTTGGCAAATTTCTCAAATTTTTCAAAAATATTCTATTTTTAGCATCTATGCGGCTAATACTAAAATATAATGTTGTCACACAAGGCAAACAGGGTTTGGAATTTGAGCATGCTCTAGAGTAAAGTGAATGATGACGGTGGTGCTAAAGGCCCAGAATATTTTGAAATTTAACACAATTTGATTTTAAATATCATTATTGAGATCTTCAGTTATACGCGGAAAGGGAATCGGCGATAAATCGAGAATACTATAGATTTATGTGCCTAGCCGAAGAAAGAATTGTGGTACTATTAGCAAATAGCTGCCTGTTTTGTAGAGAGTATCATAATAAAATTTGGTATTAAAGTCTATTTAATGTTATGGTCTTGGTAGCAAGTAATTTAATAAAAAATAAAGTAACAAACAATAAAAGTATTCCACTTGGCTACTGCTGGCGTTTTCCAAGGAGAGAATGATGCCACTTCAGCACCAAGAACTAAACGCTTTAGACATAACTGGTTACACAGCTCAATAAAAATTGCTGAGATTTGTTTGCCAGTAGACAACTTGTTCCAATGGTAGAAATATGTGCGATGGGTTATAATTCAGAAGATTTAATATTATGCCAAATATCTTTCAGAGTTATTCTCTGCTTCAGCTAACAATTATTTTATTACTTGTTTATTATGTTCATATACTGCTATGGCTCCAGTATATGATTGTTGGAAATAAGCGTCATATTTTTAATAATAGCGGAAAAAAAAAAAATTAAAAAAAAAAAATGTAGTTTGCGAAATTTCAAATGAATCCAGCAATTATCGCTACAGGAGTGAGCAACACAGGCTAGTCGCATTGTACAATGCACCAAAACTAATGCAGTGATTCATTGTTGACGTGTGCTGCTCGATTAAAGGCAATTTTCTGTTTGAAATGCTATCGTCATTGTTCTTGGTGTTGTTATTAAATAAATGTGAAATAAATTGAAAAATTTTAAACGGTTTTATGAATTTACAGTTATTTTGGCACTTCGGCCCACATCATTTTGCACAGACACGCTTCGCCAGCAAGAATTGCAATTGGAAATTATGAGTTGTCACATTGTACAAACCACCCCGTGCATGTCGCACACCCAGAAGCAACGGCAAATGCAATGGCGCTTACCTTACCCAGGCGCACCGAATCTGTTTTAATTTTTTTAGCAATAATTTTAAATTTCAAAAATATGAATGTCCGTCATGGTTTTCAATATTGATTTGATGATGCATTTAGTTTGCTTCCACTTTGAAATTTCTCTCAGAGGGTAGTGCATGGCAGAGCGCCGCCGCTGTGTTCGCATAAAATTTATAATGACCACAATGCAAAATTAATTGCCCAATGCACTCGCACACGCGCACACCATCATAAACGTAATGATTGTTGCGGTCGTGGGTAATCAGCGCTGGCTATTGTTTAAAGGTATCCAACTGTGCCATAGCCAATCAATATTATGGACTTCAAATCCGCATTGTTTTTGCCTTTATGCAATTGCAAAAACTAAACGTGCGCTTACTTACGCTGTGCAGCTATTATAATGGCCACTAAAGTTGTGTGCACTGCTGTCGTTGTCGTTTTCAATGTGGTTGTTGTTATATTTAATAACTTTATTAGTTTAATTTTGGAAAATCCAGGCGTGCATGCTTGTATTATTTATCAACACAGCAAGCGGCATGTGCGATATGCTTTGTTGGCATAATATTTATCATTTTGCATTCAGAGAGCACCTCAGAGTGGTACACTTCATCATAATGTGTCATGGTTTATTTTGTACTCAATATGGTCGGTCACTACATTGTGAAAGCAACGGAAAAAGCAAAAAATTACGAAAAAAAAAAAAAATAATTGAAAAGAAAAATAAAGGATTTTCATTCTATAATATTCACATCCTGTGGCCTTAATTCAACTAATGGACAACGACAGCAAACACAATAGCACAAAGTGGCGCGCACTGTATGACAATGAAATTGAGTTTGAATGGGAGGGAACACGAATGAGTGTAGAAAATGAAAGGCTTTGCTGTGGTGCTGTATGAATTTCAATTGCGACCGCACATTCTTCTAAAATAATATCCGTAATTATACGAAAACATCGTGTAGACAGCAACCAAAACAAGAAGAGCCAACATTTCACTATTAACAATTTATTATTTTTTGAAATCGGCTTGCACTGGCTAAACCAATTACATTCTGCAATAAATATTAAGATTATGGCAACACGTAAGTTTTTGCAACACTTAATACTACAACAATTGTGTGTTAAAGTCACGGCTTTATTGGTTCAATGCCTACGTTACGATGATCAGGGCTAATGTTAAGTAATGCAGCACATTATTTTAAGCAGGCTTAGTAGAGCTACGTTTGCTTTATGGGAATGATTGAACAAAATGAAATACACAGTCTGTAAATGAACTTCCTGCTAGCCGTATATGCCAGTTGTCTAAAAATGAGAATGAATAAAAAACAGTTTCAGTTTACTCCAGGATTCATCAGCAAAACCATATGTAAGAGACCTTTTTACAATTTCACTTTTGATCATGAAAATATTAAATAATTTTCAGTAACTCAATCTAATTACTTGCGAAGAGTTTTGGCTTTTCATTCCATTTTGTGAATTGAAACGTGCTCGTGCTGGTGAACAAATTATTGTAATCAGGTACTAAAAATAGAGACAATTTTTTCTCGTTTAAAAATAAATAGAGAAAATTTTTTCTCGTTTAAAAATAAAAGGCACGAGAACATTTCTATCTTTGAAAAAAAAAATCCTTATCAGTGCTCAACCATTTTTTATAAAATAACGGATCGAAAACACCGGAATATAGTAAACCAACTTGCATTAAAATAAAGAACGAAGAAACCTTTGTGTTCAGACAAATTTAGCAGATTTATTGGCTTAGAAATGAATAAAGGAACTAGAACGAAACCTTTGAAATCAACCAAGTTAATAAAAGGAAACGTTAAAAATATATGCAATAAAATACACGCTGGAAAAATATAAACACGAAACTGCGAACGTGGTAATATAACATGCATAGATATGAATTCTGATATTATTGACTTCAAAGTAGTAATATATCACCGCAAAAGAGTTAACGTAGTGATAAAAGCAAAAACAGACTAGTGCAAAGCGAAGCTTTAATGAAACAAGGTGCTTACAAAAGAGAAGCAACGCTTGGAGAAATAGTGAGAAGATAGGATAAGTTATATTTTCTAATGCGAGTTATAAAACAAAATAAGAAAATTTTTAGGTAAATTTATTAAAAAAGAAAACCACAATATACAAACCTCAGTACCAACATCAAAACAACAAAAAGTATGATAGAAAAACTGTAATATATTAAAATGAAAACAAGTAAAAAGCTTACAGTCGGATTAGGCCGACAGTATAATACAAGTCGCTTGATAATTAAATAAAAACTAGAAAATTACAGGTCCTTAAGTTACTCTGGATTAATTTCATTAATTATGGAAAATTTTTATACGACCTTTTTGTGGATCACATAGGTGGCTGATTTGGAATTTTGTAAAATTTAAATGTAACGCATGCATGATTAAGCACTAAAGCTTTTATTTGGACCACATAGGTGTACTGGAAATGTCCCTAATATTCATACAATCAATCTCATGTGTGGTAGACGCATTGAATATATTCATATTCACTCAATACTGAAATTTCGTTGAATTAAAAATATAATTGTGCATAATTCATCATTAAAGCCTGTATTGACACCACGTAGGTGTAGTGGAGGTACTTCTAAATTTCATCCAATTAAGCTCGGTTTTGGTTAACCCCTTAATTATATTTATGTTCACACAATACTTTCGTTGAATTTAAAAGATTATTGTTTATAATTAAGCATTAAAGCCCCTATTTCCGACCACTGGAGGTAGCTCTAAATTTCAGCAAACCAAAGTCATTTTTGATACACCCGTTGATTATATTTATGTTACCTCAATACCGAAATTTCGTTAAATATAAATGATAATTGTGCATAATTAAGCATTAAACCCTCTATTCAGACCAAATAGGTGTACTGGAGGTAACTCTGATTTTCATACAATCACGTCTACATTTGGTATATATTTGGATTATATTTATTTTCAGTCAATCCTGAAATTTCGTAGAATTCAAATGGTAACTGTGATTATTTTAGCAGTAAAATCTCTCTTGATGACCATAGATGTACTGGAAGTAACTGCAATTTTCATGCAATCAGACTATTTTTGGTAAACAGTGTATAGTGAAATTTCGTTAAACTAAAATGGAAAACCCTCCATTGGGATCATAAATGTGTACTGGTCCGCTGATTTTCATCCAATCAAGTCGATTTTTTATATACAAATTAACTATATATATGTTCACTGTATATTATTTACATTTCGTTAAATTAGAATGATAACTGTGGAAAGTTCAGTATAAAGCTTCTTTTGACAATTTATAGCTTTATTAGAGGTACCTCTGATTTTAATTCAGTCATGTCCATTTTTGGAACACAATTACATGTTTTAATTTCCCGCTTAATTTTGAAATTTCGTTGAAAAATATCAATTCAGCTGCAGCAGCCTTAAGCCCGTAATTTTCAATAAATTTTTGTATAAAGAGGTGTATTCTAGGTACACGAAATAACCGTCGCATTTTAGCCAATTTCAAAAGGGAATCTAATCTTTTTTCAAAGAATACGTGAACCAAATTACGTTGATCTAGCCGAAGCCGTTCTTTCTACTTTTTTGATACCCACGAACAGACATGGCCAAATTCATATTGGGATATATTTTGACAGGTCTCGGGACACTGGTTCTGGGTGTTATAAACGTATAACCAAAATAAATATACACTTTGCCAATTTCAGTGTAAAGCAAAAACACACAAAAATAAGACAGCAAGAAAAAAATGTTCTGTAAAAACCAGAAAATACAAATATATTATTGTTGACATTTCCATGAACTTCTACCATTTCACCAAAAATACGTTACTTTATTCAATATTTTTTTACTATATCAGCGACAATATGTGTTTCACTTTCGATTATATTATGAAATTTCATGAGCATTCCTTTACCGCGACATTAAAAAATTTCTTAGCATTTGAATGAAACCCCTTCTTGTGGTTCAATCTGTATTCAAAATTCATTTTAAACCTGTAAGTTTAACATGGTTATTATGCACCAAATTGTTTTTCTTAAAAGAAAAATATATATTTTGGAGCAGGTATTTCTTTAGGGCCGAAACCTATAAAACCTCCGTTTTAACACTGATTGAATAGGAAATGAAGTTTTAGTTTACTAAGTTTTGGTCTATGCTAGAGGTCTGCTATGTGAATTATTTCTTGCAGCAAATGCTGATAAAAAATTTGAAAAAAAAATGAAATTTTGATAAAAAAAAATGTTAAATTTTAAATCTATTTCAAAACATGGATCCCTAGAAACTGAACCCCTTGTCTTTTTAAATTCGATTTGTATATAAATAAAATGATCCAAAGTTAAAAAACCCACACACAATATCAAAGACAGTGAGGAACACAATTTTATGGTTTCTGGAAGAATGCTCATTATTCTAGCCACACATGTTGAACCTGCAAGGCGTTACTAAATAGATCATTCGCTTCGTATGCTTGCTTTTTTCCAAATTTTAGATAAAAACAATGTTTTACAAATTCATTGCCAATATATGCGATGCAAATTTATATTTTTTTCAAGCAATCCACATTAATCATTGTCCTATTATGGAGGGGAAACTTATGCATGACAGAGCAACTTAACGCACATTTAGGCAAATTAAGTGCAGCTCAGTCATATGTTGCAAATTTTTTTATGAGACCGCTGCCAACAGATATTAACACGTCAGAACAAATCATCATTCATAAATATAACTTCTAATTGAAAGCTAGAGCGTTCGCCAAAAAAGTAGGCGAAACAACATATTCAAGCCAAAGCGATTTGCATAGCAAACACGGGGAAAGAAATTAAAAAAAGTTTTTTTAAAAAACAAAAATAAAAGAATCATATAAAAATTGTAATAAAATCATGAACTGGAAGTGTTTTTGTGCAACTGCAACCAGAAAATGTTCATAAAAATAATCAAAATAAATCAACGGAGCGTGAAGCAGACATGCGATATTCTATTGTTGCAACAGAGGCTCGCTAAAGGCGTGCGCGAAGTGAACAATTATTACAACAACAATAATAGCATAAATTCTGCCACACCATGCAACAACCCTGTTTAGAAAGTACACTACCAGAAATACTCATTGCATTGCACGCCCTGTTTTGGAAATTTGGGCACATGTTCGCTGCTGCATAATGAAAACATCATTTCGCAGTACTCTTTGCGATGTCTATAGCCTGTCTATGTGACACCGAAACTACAACAACCAATTTGGATTGAAAAAAAAAAAAAGGAATAATTGATAACGGGGATAACGAATTTGAAAAGTGAAAATAGTAGTAGCGCATACGGCGAACATGTTGAATTTAAATCTAACAACAACAACATAGTCCATGCAAAATAGAGATAAATAACCCTTTGCGTATTGGCCCCTAATAAAAAGATTATGAATAAATTACAAAATTCTAATAAAAAAAAAAAAAAAAACCACTTTCTGCAGGG
>JXPQ01008372.1:13568-26002 GCA_001014675.1 Ephydra gracilis
TTTTTTTTTTGCATCAGCGCATCTATTTAATTCACATTAAATAAATCAAAATAGCCGCGGGGTGTTTACCATATAAGCCATTTAAATACCCATAAGCAATGAGCATGGTAAATAAGCGGCGAAGTGAAAGAACAGCAAGAAAATTATTGAGACATCAGTCGGTGATATTTAAATTTATTTTTTTTTTGCCTTTTTTACAATTTACCACATATGTCGTTAAATTTACGATTTATGCACGGCGCACTTGCCAAAAAACTTGGCATTGAATAATAATTCACGGCTAATTACAGTAAAACGGGACATAATTATGCCCATGAGTCAATTGACTGGGGTTATTATGAGTTGGCGTGGTGTATGCAAGGCATAGAAATAATCATTTCCGACTAGATCTTCCTTTGCATGGAACCAAAAAAGAATATATATATTTTCGATTGGACAAAATCCGTCAATCTGCGTTGAAATCTTGATAACTTTAGCATTTTTGAAATTGATCAATGCAATTTTAGGATCGGGCGTATTTTATAAAAAGTGTGGTCATTCTCGTGAACGCATACATTCTGGGTATCTTGCATAGCCCATACCTCAACATACCTCCACCCCTAAAGCAAACCTTTGAGTGAAACCTTCAAATATTGATGCAGTCTATTATTTCCGGTACAACCCATCTAAATAAAAAACAAAATCTAGGGTTGGCACCAAAGTTTTTGTTTTTGGTTTATGATCTTAAGTCATAAGTCCCAGTTTAGAATCTGAATTACTGAGCCTTAACACGCTCATAAATAAGGGCGCGATCGACTCCTCAAATCAGATACCTTCAGTGCAAAGTTGAACCACTAAACATGAAGAACTCGTCACATTGTAATTTGAAAAATTAAAAAAAAAAAAAAAAAAAAAAAAAAAAATTAAAAAAAAAAAAAAATACNAAAAAAAAAAAAAAGAAAAATTCGAATAAGTAAATTTTAGCACAGGACCAACGCTTCCGGATAGTTATTGTAGAAATCATGAGAATTTTTTTTTTTTTTTTTTTTGAGTTAAATTAATGACGTTAATTATGAAGGCAAAAATTTTAAGTCCACCATTTAACAATGTTTAAGAATAGGCGCTCATGGAAATTCTTGGCCAAAATCTAAAACATCAAGTGGCGATGGTAGACAATTTCAATTAAATAAATTAAAATTTATGAAAAAGGATTTTATACGTCGGACAACTATAACGAACATCATTTTAGAAGCTTTCCAGTGATGAATCAAATGATGTAATTTACACCATCTTCTCTAAAGCGTTCTATACAGTTGGTAATGCGATACCTGTGTTAAATCTGGACAGATCTTTAAATTTTATCGAGAGTGCAGCTTCTTCAAGTCAATGTTGAATTATCGAAATTAATTCTTAAATCTTCGAGTTGCCCTCAAATTAAAAAGTTGGGTCCACTACAATTCAAATTTTTTGGCTAATGATCTTCGTTGACTAATTCTAAATTTTTTAATGCACGTGGGTGATGTCAAATACTTTGGCCTATTATTCATCTCACATTAATTCAGATTTCCATGGCCTAATAAAGTGAAGAAATTATATGTAGAATTCCTTAGGCGCTTTGCTGTGCACTTCTTAAGCTATTAGCCCTTGAACGCATGCATTTCTTCAGAGGAAATGTTTCTCTTGTTCCGATGTATTCTAGCGGCATATTATGAAGTCCGTCGTGCAGTATGGTATCGCTTCAAAAAACAATTTTTATTATTTGTAGTTACTACAAGAAGTCTCCACGATAATCATTAAAGCATTCATAAATCTGACGCTGGAGGATTACCGAGGCTAAAACAGGTCACAGGTTGAACTGACCAAGTAATTATTGGTAAAAAGGATTGATGGCAAGAATGCTTTCTTTAAATATAAGCAAGATTCAATTTAAAATTATTAATGAGCAGTTATTGGGAGCTAATGAACTGGTAAAAACTTAAAGCCCAATAAGTTATCTTAATGGTTTGCGCTAAATGCCAAATTCATGATTTGCAAAATCAGTGACGTTGAAGAACACGAGCTAAGTGCTAACAAACCCTACAGTTTACTGAAATAATTTCGCTGTCATTTTGTTAACGTGGCGTAACATAATGGCCGGCAAGAGCAATTTATTTCGCACGTACGACCGCATGAGTACCCTAAGCTCGGTCGCTCCTGTGCTTAACGCTGGAAATGCGTCTAAAATGCGTCTATAACGACGCGCAAATATTTTGGATTTCTGCAGCTTTTTCTGAAAACTAATTTGGTTTGTCAGTCACAGTCATTTTGTTGTTTATTTCATTTGACTTTTTCATAAATGCAACGTTTCTGTAGTTAGTTTAATGTATGTGTGCCTGCGTAGGTGTGTGATAATGACATTTTTTCCACGCAGAAACAGCCACTATGGTTTTATGACTCTTTGCTTGAGTAGCTGCAGCTGTGAGAGCCAAATAAAGCCATCTCAACCAGCGAACATTATTTTTATAAGGTTATTGCTTGATTTTATAAAGCAACATTATTTTGGGCATAATATTTGGTACTTGTTGCAAGCAGTTTGTGGAATTTGTGGACTTTTTATGGTTGCCAAGAGAGCGTCTTTACCATTCGTCTGGCTAGTGGTGATATGGCCAATTCATATGCAAGGCTGCGCGCACAACGTCGACGGTAATGATAATGTAACGATGTGGCCGGTGACATGGCAACACCAAACATCACCGGTGCAATACCACCACCAGCAGTGATTGTTATTTTATGATGCACTTTTGGCAAAATGTTGTTACGTTTTGCTTATGTTATAGCGGTTATATGGCGCCATGATAATTTTTATTTGCGCAAGTATGCCATAACAGTTCCACTTGCGCATATAAAAGGTGAAATTACGCGGAAATTATTCGAAATTTTCGCTTGCACTGCGTTAAATGCGAAAAGTCAAATTGCTGAAGTTTCAAAAATGTTTTTCCAACTAAAACCTACACAAATCTCCGCAAAATGCTGTAATTGTGTAAATTGAAAAGTTTTCTTTTTAAGTCATTTAATTTCTCCGCGCCTTTTGTTGTGTGCCCTAAAATACCAAAGCCAATGCATTTTACTGCGAATTCTACTTTTAAGTTTACTTCAAATGATTAGTTTGTATAAGTATTTACGCCGCCAGCACGCTGCATAAACACACAAATGCGAGCACACTGGCGGCATGTGTTTTGCTTTTGTTGTTTTCAATTAAACGCGCCACAATGCGGTAGGCAGACGTGGCACAACAACAGAGTCAAGCCTTTTGAGACAATTCATATGTTGTTGCTTGGCATTAAATTACATTTCGTTTCAATTCATTTCTTTCTAAAAAACAGTCAACACAAGCACAAGCAAAATGCGACGTCAACGTCATTGCGGCGGTGGAAACGCTTATTATTTCAACTTAAAATCACATGGAAAAGTGCTGTTGCACGCCGTGCGTCTGTAGAAATCGAATACTTAACGCTAGCAACGAAAAATGGCAACTTGCACGCCAACCTATTTACAGCGCTGCCAACTGTATGTCTTTGTTACATGTCCGCATGTCTATCACCATTTGACAGTACCCGAAAAAATCTTGGCAACGATTTTACAATGTCTGTCAAAATATTAAATGCTTTACCCCTTTGCAATTGCTGTCGTCACGCTGCGTACATTTTACTCTTATTTTCACAGCACAGAATATTTTTCAATTTAATTTCTGATGCATTATTTTATTTTTATTTCTTCACACAGTTTCATTAACGTCTGTTGATGCCTAAGATAATATGTAAAATTGTATAAATACCACAGCAAGCACTTTGGGTGGCACGGCTAAACGCTTTCAGCAAGAAACACAACACACGTCGCTTGTCGTCGTTTTCAACTGATTTATATGTAACTTGCGCCAATATTGCGACTCCATCACATTAGTAATTTGACATTACAAATCTTTCTTCGTTCTTTACATACGTTTGGCAAAACCAAAGTTAGCAAGTGCTGGAATTTGCATAAACGATCAAATATTAATCAATAACTCAGCAATTTGTCAATACTGCCCGCTAAAGTATGCTACTAATTTTGTAGATTTATAACGTTTTACAACACATGAAAACTCAATTGCCAACTAAATGGCGAGCTCCAAAAGCATATAACTAAGCCATCAAAGATTTCCATACATATTGTTTTCTGCTAAAGTACTTTAAGGTTTCTTTAAAAACAAACGAGAAAATAAAAATTTTATAAGAATTTAACATTGAAAGAGGTCAAACATAAAATTTTTTTAAATTCAAAAAGAAGAAAATTCTGAACCAAAAACACAATTATTTCAAATATAATAAATACAAAAAAAGAAAAAAAACTAAATTAAAAAAAGTACAAATAATTAAGATGGAACAAGGAAGGTAGACAAGTTGGAATTCGGAGTTTATATGACAGACCAAAAAGTTCAGATAACAAATTGCATCTCTTACACGTGCAATGTTTTGCAATATGCAGTATTAGCCATCAACCACACTGCCGACCCTCACTAAGCTATAAATCTTCTTATGCCAACATCCAAATCGACCAATCGCCGGAAATTTCAGCATCTTATCACAAAACAGAAAAAAAGGTATTATTTCGTTTTTTCCTTGTTTTTAATTCATTCTACTTGCTTGTTGTTATTGATTAATATTTTTTTTTTGTCTTATTATTGCGTTAATATTCTTCCTGATCATAAATTTTTTTATTTTATTTACTTATTTATTTTTTTTTTTTGCCAAATGATTGATTTTAATCAAATTTAGTATTGAATGACACTTACAGTACAAATCTTAATTAAAAATTTTGAATCTGTTTAATATAAAGTATATCAAAGTTACAATAACTTAAATGTTGAAAAAGCATTTTACAAAATTATGAAGAGCAGACAATATTGCAAGCTTTTGCGAATCTAGAACCTACCGCAATTTTATGCATTACCGAGCAGATTTTCTATAACTGAGCTTGAAAAACCGGAATGCACAGGACAAGCTTAGAAAGAACTTTTTTTTCTTCTAGGGGAAGTGCTTGCTAATTGAGCAGCCTTCCTTGGCAATGTCAAAATATCAACAGAATTAATTCATAGAATTTTCATTAGAGACTTCAAGAAATTATGCAAATTACCTCATAATGAAGCAATTAAAAACATAAGTCCAAAGCAGTACCATTCCTCTGCTCTAATATTCTGTGATTTGCTTTAATTTATACGCTTCATGTTTCAATAAATAGAATTATTGTTATTTACATATCACATGCGCATAAGTGTCATTCAATTAAATTCGAAATGTCATATTTTGTTACGTTGCCAGTGATGACACCCTCGTCACATGCACACACGCACAGTAGCGGTAACAGTCAAACTGTCAAAAGAAGTCAACATCAGTGAGGGACAACAACTTAAAAAAAAAACCTCTGCAAACCAAAAATTTACCAAAGTCTGTCGATTTGTAGCGCAAAATGTTGAACTGCAAGTAGAGCACAAAAAAAAAATTCTAAAATCGAATAGTTGTTCAACTATCGCCAGTGATTTGCATCAAACGATGCATTTTGCGACAGCTCAACGGAGGCAGCTAACGTAAGGCAAAGGACAGGACCTACCCACCATATGGCAGCAATTTTATATGCAAAAGGTTTTATTTTGTTTTAGTTTTTGTTATTGCAGCATGTCAGAGGCTTCAAAAAGAAAATAAAAATGAAATAATAAAAAAAACTTGAAATTCGATTGATGTCGGTATGTGCACTTTTGCATTGAGGTCCAGTGGCGGTATCAGAGGCAACAACCAAGCCTATTAAATTACAATTTCCACAAAGCAAAAATGTACATTGCACTTTGATTGCAAAGCCATGGGGAATATTTACGCTTCTTCCAAATGCAACGTACAGCTTTAGCTCATTCCCTTAGACTGCCTAACATGAATTCAGAAATTTTTTGATTTATCTGAAAACTCTAGTGCGCTGCGCACATTAAATCTTGGACTGTCGCAAAAACGTGTATTTAAAAAGCCTAGATTCATAATTGTGTGACAGATGGAAAATGCGTAAAGTACACATTCATGCGTCTTAATTCAATGCTAGTTGTCGTTTGTTGCTTTTTTGGCTGGTCTGGTTAGTTATGTTGCACCACCAACACCATCAACCTCACCATCAGCAGCCGCTACTCCACAGCCAGTACAGAAGTAAAATCATATGCATATTGCTTAAAGCAGGGCGCTCTCAGGCGTGCTACGTCCAATGTTCGCAAGAGCAGAAAAATACAGCAAAAAATAAAAATAAAAAACATGAAAGTTAATTATTGAGAGCAGCGTGCCTAGTCGGGGTGCCGCACTATGATAGAGCAAGCCATCTTGTAGCGTACCAGTGCAAGCAACTCATCAGCATTATTAACGTTGTTGTCATCCTTTGCCAAACAATAGGATCAGTAGTCAATCAAATCGCAATTGTGAGGGCTTAGCACGCGCATACACCAAATTAAATGCTGCCAACTGACACTGAAGATGCGCACTTTTACTTTTGCATTGCTACCCGAAAAACTACCCCGCTGTTTGTTGTCCTTATGGCGCGCGATACGCTATGCCCATGAGGGTAGCGTGAACATTATTGTCTACTTTTTTTTATTGTCAGCTGTTGTTGTTTTCGGAATTGATGTGGCATGCTTTTTCAGTCCACCACGCTTATGCTGGTAAATTAACACACTAAGTACTTCAATGCGTTCAATGTGGCAGAATTAATACCGCTTGCGTGGCACTGCACTACTATTAGCCGGCGCTATATGGCTCTTGAAAAGTCAAGTAATCAAACTGAATTAAATGCGAAATTTTTACATTTGTTTAAAACAATTTTACTTTCTCTAAAGCTTTAAGTAGCGACACTGCCATTATTATTCTGAAGAATAAGTTTCGTAATAACTTCAACAAATATGAAACATGNGTAAGTAGTGACACTGCCATTATTATTCTGAAGAGTAAGTTTCGTAATAACTTCAACAAAAATGAAACACGGACTTAACGATTCAATTTGTCGTCAATCAAGCAATTTTGGATCTAATTACAGTACAAAGTCGCCAAGTAAAAGCACCTTGCTTTGCAGGAAGTTTATAAAGATGATCACGATATCATGCAAGCAGGTACATCCATTCCAATACAAGTGTGGGATATATTTATTTCGCTTTTAAAACAAGCTTCATTCAAATCATTTAACCTTTAGCTTCTGTCATGCAAACAATGTTCCTGATTGTTGAATAAATTTTTCAGGTTGCTACTAAATTAATATTTTTTGGTTATGTTGGTACACACTTCATACGATCCAATGTGACGTTTCGATTCTTTTTTCAATCCATTCGTTTTTTACAAGTCATTTAGTATCAACGTATCACAGTATTTTTTTTTAAATGAAAAAAGCCAAGAATCGCACGTTGCTTACATTTTTATTTTTGGAAGGTATACATGCAAAGGATATTTGTGAACGAAAAGAATAACGAAAAAAGTCAAATTATAATACCGCTTCATTTTCGATTAGTACAATAGAAAGAGTGCTTGCTGGATTTAAACTTGGTCGCACAACCCTTGAAGACGATCTTCCTCAAGGACGTCCAAAAACAGGAACGCCACTAGATATTGTTACAAAATACGAGATATCCTTTTTGAAAAATCATCGAGTGCCACAAAAGACTAAGCATTTGATGAGTTATTGGAAGCAAAGTTTTAACTGCAGTATTAGGATTCATAAAGTTGTGTGCATAAAGAGCATCACATTCTCTAACTATGGAATAAAAACACATCCGAACGCGATTTTCTCAGTAAATTTAGAGAGTTTTTGAAAGGACAAAGNTCATCCGAATGCGATTTTCTAAGTAAATTTAGAGAGTTTTTGAAAGGACAAAGTCATTACTGTGCGCCGACTCATTACTAGGGATGAAATTCCGATCGGTTACCATAATCAAGAAAGTTTGAAAAGGGATGCGATTCTGATTTTTCGGCGTTCAATGAGTTCTCATGTCCAGAAATCAAGTCATTTTATTGGGTTTCGAAAGCAACTTTATTTAAATATCGTTTTTTTTATCGAAGCACAAAACATATTCAACAGCCATGTGAATGGAAAAGTGGTTCTTTAAAGACTGCATAACTTAAACACTCAATGCAATTTATTTTTTTATGTTAAAATATATTTAATCCATTGTGTACTTTTATACAAAAAATGTTAAATATTAGTTTTCGAAATGATTTAAAATAAATCTAAAAAAATAAATATATTTTGGAGACATTTCCAGGGCGCCCTAAAATATTGAAATCTTAATCTCTTCAGCTACATTTCAAGCTGAAAAATTTTGATCGATCGGTCCATTTTTGGATATGAGAACCACTAATTAGTTTTGAAAACGAAAGAAAAAATCCCTCAAAACAGTAATATTATGGGGAAGATGGGGTTAAGGGATATTATTTACGATTCCACGCATTTTTAATAATGAATAAAGTAAGAATGTACATAAATTTTCTGCATAAAATAAGAGAAAACGTGCAACACACATTTGTTTTGTAGATTCCGCTGGCTTTGGTCTGTGAAAGGTTCATGAAGTTAGGGACCGATTCCACCTTTTCACAAACCATAACTTGTTTTCTCAAAAGCACATTTGCAAACCAAATTTCATTACTCTTCGTAAAAATTAATCATATTATCGTGATCAAAGATAAATAGACAATCTATCTCATTTTATTTCGCGATTCCTTGAATATGTCTCTAAGAAGCGTGATTGAATTGCATTACATAATTTCGACCAAGTAAATGCTGAGTCCATGACTGATGATCATTAAGACTGTAAACGCTTACAAACCAGGCCTAAGATCATTCATTAATAACTATTTATTTACAGCGGCAATGCTCAACATTCTGCTAACACATCATTAATCTCAACAGGCGAACGACACAATGACACACTGTAACTCGTAACTAGTCCGGGAGAGAAACCCCTCGAAATTCACTGAACCTTAAATTCTCAGTCTTACTAAAATCATTCACTTTAAGTGCCGCATATGAGATGGAAAAAACCAGCAGTTTTATTAAATAATTTTCCTCCTCATAACTTACAAAGCGACGTATCACTTAATATGTTAAGGAATTCTTCCACAAGCCTAGCTCCACTGTGAGCAATCACATAAAATGTTAAGCCGTTTTTGCAGAAGCCACAGTCCGGTAAGTAACAATGCTAAGTTATTAATTCAACGGGTTGTACTATTTATAGCTAAAGACCTGAACGACAACAGCTGACAGTATTCGATATAGATCCAGTTGAACGCCGTAGGTATTTAGAACCATTTAAAGTTTACTTTCAAAGACCAGTTTTCAGCAAATTATGGATACCATCCTACAAGACAAAAAAATAAAAATATAAACATAAATTAAACACGCTTTTTTTCGAGCCAAATATTATTTCGACTTCTTCAAAATTATCGAGAAGCTTCTTTGCGGTTTTTCGTACAATATAAAAGCTAAAAGTCGGACGAGGAAAAGTATTGAAATGTAGATGCTTAACATAATATACCATGTCATCGGGCCAAATTTCGACTGTTTTTCGATCACGGCATAATGCAAATTGTTGTTTTTGCAGTGATACGAATTCAGTCTTTTAGCAAGTTGTAGAACATCGCAACAAAAGACACTGGAACACCAAACACAATTCAATTATTTTATGGAAACATCCTGACATTACGGCATTCTGAAATTCAAGGAAATTTTGATTAAACAACTAGCCACTGATTTAAGTGAAATCGGTAGTGAAAATCATTGACCACTTAAATATTATGGCAACAGTGAAAAAACGTCAAAATAATAAATTTCTATAACATACAGTTCAGCTAAGTCATGGGTAAAAGGCCTAAAGGAGTTGAACCAAGTTAAGGACGCCTGTTGATTCAACTAAAGTATTATGGCAATCACCCAAAACTACAAAATTTCCGTTGCATGCAATGAGACACCAAATTTTTCTGTTAATTTTCGGGAAATCGAAAGTAATCGCTTATAAAAGGAAACTGCAGTTATGAACTGATTTTGTTAAATCAATGCTTTACCTCACTTTTCACAGCATAAATTGTTTATATTTGAGGTGAAAATTCTGCACACATCACCACAATTTTTTTCCCAGGACCTGATGTGTTTTACTTGAATTTTGTGCGAATTTGTGTGAAAAAGAAAGATATCAAATTTTGCAATAAGTCTTGATCATTCAAGTTGATACAATACTTGACTATCACCAACGTTGACACTTAAGAAGAGACATGTGCTGGCTCTGTACTGAGTAGTTTTTCTTCCAATGTTAAGTCAAAGCAGCAGCGCACCTTAAATGGAAACTATCAATATCAGGGACTGTCCATAGCCATTTCCTCTACCGTTAAATGACTTTCATCATAACTTTACTTTACTATTCTTTGGCAATTAAAAATATTGTTAGTTGTATCCGTCCTTGGCATTTGTGTAACGTTTTGGAATTCAAATTTCGTTATTTCTAAAAAATATTTGCTAAATTGCATTTGAGCACTCAGTTTGCTTGTTCCATAATTGAGTTGCTAAACTTCTTTCAACGTACATTAGTAGCAAATAAATAATGTTATATAGTTCCACTTTCGATCTCGCTTTTATGACGAAATTAATGTACAAAAGGAGGAAATTCAATAATCGAATTTCTTGAAGAAAAGTCATTGCCAACAACTTCCTTGTTGGCTCCGAGTACAAAATGGAAAAATATAAAATGACAAGAAATTTTAATGAAATATTATGATATTAAGGAATATAAAGGCGAATGCCGCACACTGTAAAAAAGCAGAATCTTAAAACACAGCAAATCAGAAGGCAGCAAGTAGCTGGCGCGTCCATGTGCCTAGCTGCCAGGGTGAGTGACTGTGTACACGCAAGCGAAATATGAACTTCATATAAATTTACGTTGCGCAAATACCAACGACAGGTTACCGGCAAATAAAGCAAACGAAAGCTGCGCAAAGGCGGTAGTTGAGATAGCAAAAGCGACTGCTGCAGCAGCAGCAGCGCAGTAACATAAACGTTGCCATATTTGCCATAACAAAAGGTTGTACCTTGACTTTGCCGCGCCACATCAACTCACAGCAGACAAGAATGTTTAAAATATAAAATTGAAATGAGAAAAAAAGGCAAGTGCAAGAAAGAGGAAAATAAATATTTTGCTTTGCTTAACAACTCAATATGATTATGGAGTGCATGTGTGTGTTTGGGGGTATGTATGTTTTACATACGCAGGATTAAAACACAACAATAATATTTGAGGAAAATTCATTTTTTATACATATTATTTTTCTCTTTTGCCTATTTCAAAGCAGTTTTCCCTTTGTTTGCTGCCTTTTTATTTTATTTTATTTTATTTTTTTTTTTTGTTTTGTTTTTAAGTCGACAAAACTGAAATTGGATATTATAGAAAAGTCAACAACGGTACTACAATAACCACAGCAACAACAACACACACAAAATAATAACAAAATTGACAATACGAACAATACGAGCTACAACAAAAATTAAACAAAAGCGTAAAAGTCCTTTTTGCCATGTCGTACGACAACAAGCCGAACTTATAGTTTCCCTACAAGCTGCACAACTTTAATACAACAACAACAACAACAACAACAAATTGGAAGAATACAGAAGTAAAACAAATCCAATTGACTAAGAGCGAAAGAAAAAACATGCAAAATTTAATATCAACTGCCAAGCAAAGCGAAGTCAACGCAAAGCAAATGAGGCGACAGCACAATTCATTCTATTGGCATCCATAATTTTGCTTTGTTTGCAGACACAGCAGCAACACATACACACACACACACACACAAAGGCAACAGAGGTAAAATAATACTTTGGCAATTGTTGTTGACTGTGTGGTAAGTTATAGCAGCAGCGTAGTAGCAAAAATGTAATCTAGCTGGCCTTCGCAGCAATATGATGTGAAGGTGCAACTTGCAACGACATATGCACAACCACTCGCCGTTCTTGAGCTGTCCTGCCCTTTGTCTTTCTGTCCACACACATATTCCTTACTTTGTTTAACTGACATTTAATAGTGTTGGACAAATATTTATTGAATGCGTTTATATGACAAACTTCGTAGCTGCGATGCAGAACGTTTGTTTAAAGCTGTTCAAATTCTGCAGCGAATATCAAATTGGAATAAAGAATTCGATTTTCCAAAACAAAAGCCGATATGTATCACATTTCTTGTTTGTAACGATAGTTAGCCCGTAATTAAGCAATTTCCGTTGCTCTCTTTTTGTTTTATTTTTTAATATTTTTTTTTAATATTTTTTATTTATATTTTTTACATTGAGATCACTGTTGCAATTTTTTAAAGAAAGAGTGCTACAGGTCTTTTCAAAAAAGGCTATTGTGGTAAAACAAAAAAAAAAAAAAAAAACGAAAAA
>JXPQ01008377.1:16038-27470 GCA_001014675.1 Ephydra gracilis
TGATATTTTCATATAAATTTTTTATTAAATTTCACTATTTGATGGTATTTGTATTATCCTTTTCGCGCAAAGAGTTTAGCAATACAGAATGTTCAGCGCCGGCGCTGACAATTCCACCATATTAGAGTTCATGATAAACAATTTTTTTTGGCACCTCATTATTTTGTTAATATTTACGTTTTTTTTTTATTTTTTATTAATATTTAATTCTTTTTTTTTTGAAATAAATGCATTTTTAANTGCGTGTGTGCACTTTTTATGTACAGTTAACAACATGCAGTTAAGGCTTGCATTTAGCAGAGATTACCACCACAAACTGTTGACAAGCAATTGCAACATTTTTTCTTAATTGTTTTCAATAAAAAAATATAAGAGAACGCTACTTTAAATAAATTTCTTAAAATTTTTGAAGATGAGTCGGCCGTGGAGGCTATGCGGAATTACTTTCTGAAAAAGCTGAACCTTAATACTACGGACACAGAGGCAGCTGGTGTACACAAGAAGGTAATTGCCTCAATTGCCATTACTATTTGATTTGACTTAGGCTTTTTTAAGGCTTTTGACGACTTGACCTTTGAAGGCTTGTGCAGATACTGGAAAGACAAAGGATTTAAAAATGTTATAACAATGGTTGGCGCTGGTATATCCACGTGTAAGTCTTTTCATTCTTACGTTGAAGCGAAAATTTGTTATTGCTTTTACATTTTTCAACTTGCAGCGGCAGGCATACCGGATTTTCGTTCCCCTGGTTCAGGACTTTATCACAATTTGAAAAAATATAATCTGCCTCATCCTACGGCAATATTTGAATTGGACTATTTTACTGACAACCCGCAACCATTCTTTGCGCTGGCCAAGGAACTTTATCCAGGCACTTTCAATCCAACGCCTTCCCATTATTTTGTTCGCCTGTTGCATGAGAAGGGTTTACTGGTGCGTCATTATACGCAAAATATTGACACACTGGAACACATTGCCGGTATACCAGCGGAAAAACTAGTCGAAGCCCATGGCACCTTCTATACAAACCATTGCTTGCAATGTCGTAAAGCCTACTCCATGGAATGGATGAAATCAGAGATTTTTTCAGATCATGTGCCCACATGTACCGTATGCAATGGTATTGTGAAGCCAGACATTGTATTCTTTGGCGAGAACTTGCCCGAGAGGTTCTATAGCTTACCAGACAAAGATTTCAAAAACTGTGATTTACTAATTATAATGGGCACTTCGTTGGAGGTGCACCCTTTCGCTTCACTGGTGGAGCGTGCCTCACCAAACTGTGTGCGCTTGCTGATTAACCGAACCATGGTCAAGAACGAGCCTTCGTTCTTCGGCATGTTTGGTTTTGGCGCTCAATTGTTGTGCGGCGAACCGAATAACACGCGTGATGTGGCCTATTTGGGGGACTGTGATGATGGCGTGATGGCTTTGGGCAAGGCACTGGGTTGGGAGAAAGAGCTAAAGGATTTAATTGAACGTGAGCATAAACGCTTGGCAAAAGATGCCGCAGCGCCAACAGCGGAAGAATCTGAGAAAAACTCTAGTGGCACTTCAACTAGCAAGGTGGCGGCAATGGCAAAGCAAAACAATACAAAGAAAACAAAACATGACAAGGTTTCAAAATAATTGCTTTGTTAGCTGTATGGTGTGCAATATTTGGTAGTGCAATTTAAAATTATTTGTGTATTTCGAAATTTTAAGTTTTTTTTTTTTTTGTGGGTGTTTTGAAATGTGATTAAAGCGGTTGAGTATTACGGAAAGCAGTTGTTCTTGGTTTTATTTCTATGCTCTTGTATTGCAATTCCATGTTGCCCTAATTTCAAATAAAAACACAAACCACATGCATGCAGTAAAAACATAAGCCAGAAAACAATTTCACTTTCACCAGTGCGTAACCACAAATGCAAACGTTGCATTGACCACATGAACGGATTGATGTCTATGCCATTTATTACGTCAGCAAACGGCAAATTTATATGCGCTGATGCTTACAATGATTAGTAAATGGTTACACTGATGACAGAAACTAGCAGCAAGAAAACTGCTATTTGAAATGGGAGACGTTCCAGCAATTAATCTTATAGCTTATAGTCCGTTAAACAATAAAAGAAAATATTTGTAAAGAAGATGAAAAAGTGCGATGACCGGAGTAGGACTATTTAAAACTTAAGTCCTGGAAATCAACTAGAGTGATCATGTTTTCACACATGAAATGGAGTGTGGCTTTGCAATGAGAGAGCCAGACACCTTGTCTGTAGGTTTATTGCTAGTGATGAATGATTGCCTGCCATCCGAATCAAGAATAAAGTTTTCAATACTCCCGCTATGGTCCGATGGATAGTAGATATGATGCGACCAAAGCGAGTAAATGGATCACTTTCTGATTAATGGACGTCATGGGTAAAGGATTTAAGATGTACGTACGTTAAGGGCGCAAATTCGCTGTACAGAAGCTTGAATCACAAGAGAATGGCAAGGTGAAATGGGGTCACGTCGGCGAAAGATTGGCAACTGCTGCCGGTGATGACGGGTTACCGTAAACCATAGAAACTCACAAATTGTGCTGAAGAAAGCAGATAACCAAAAATTGAAAGGACTTCACGCGTTCTGCAAACGTGATATATTGTCAAAAATGGCACGCAAAAAACATGAGTTCATAAAGGGACGCAGTAAGCAAAGGAATGCATATTTCAACAGAAATGAGAATCGAAATGTATGACTGACGGTTTCAAAACTGCAGTTTTATAGTTCAGGGACCATGCAGGGAATCTGAAAACGATGTCAAGACTTCATAAATCTTATTGAGGCAACCAGAGCCTAAATGATGTAGACTTTGACAACTCCCGCTCCCACCAACTGACCATTAGAAAGTGGCCTTTGCCTTGGAAGGGCTTTAGCTGAACAAGGCAGATATGATATGGCATTCTTGCTGATGTCGCGAAGTTATTGAATTGCAGTAACAATTTCCTTTGGAAAATTTTGTTACATGCCGAGCGATTAGATTTTTTGTGTTCTCCATCCTGAGGGATCATTCTGTCTACTATAGTAATATTAACTAAAACATCCTGTTCAGCGTGCTGTGTGAAAGACTGAATCCAAATATAAAGGAACTGATGGATTTTATTAGTACAGCTACGGACCAAGTAAATCATCACCCCATCGTCTNTTAGTACAGCTACGGACCAAGTAAATCATCCGACCATCGTCTCGATCTTAACACTGCAGCAGATTCCGGAGAAGAAATAGAAAATTAACCTTTTTCATGATTTTAAGCTCGCTTTTGAATTTTCCAACAGTGATCACCTATACGCCATTATGCCTTCCTTTGCCTTCTAGGAATATCTTTGCAAACCGACAACCAGACACGCCCAATGTGTCGTGATGTTTCAACAGACTTGAGGGAGCCTTTTGAAGACAAACAGGGCTTGTCTTTGTGATTATCTATCCTGTGAGTCTTTTCAACTTTATGCGAACAAAGTCATCTGTTGTTTGGGTTTGAAACACTGTCACACTATATTCTATAAGAGCTCACGCTCCACTGACTGCAATTCGCGTATGCTGTTGAACTGTACATCATAGGCTGAAGTGTAGGCGAGCTCAGAATATGGGCCTATCAATTAATGAGACAGTTAAAAATGCTTTTTGTCACAGGAGTCCAATGGAAAAAGTTCAAGTCTGGAGTGGTTAAGGCCTTTGTCTACCGAGGCTCCAGCGTAAACATGCATCGGTAAGCAATTGAGTAAAAGCAATTCAAAGAAGAGCTCTCTCAAAAAAGGAAAACCTGAATAAGTGAGACGCCAGTTCTGTTGTACCGTACAGCAGCATGGACGCCTTCGAAATCTGAAGAGCATGAACTTCGAAAGGAAAATCAAATCTTACGTAAAACTTATGGTCCCTACTGCGACGATGGTGAAGGGAATGTGAAGGGTGAAGGAATCAAGCGAATACGATGGCTAGGTCATATTGCTCTTATGGTTTAGCCAGCAACGGCACGTAAGATGTTTGCAGAATAAGAAGCCGCTCTTATGTTNGTAGCCAGAAACGGCACGTAATATGTTTGCAGAATAAGAAGCCGCTCTTATGTTGGAACATTGCCCATCAAAAAACGTCGTAATTCAAGGTATAAGGAATTAATAACTATCACCATAGTATCTGGAGGCCAAGTCTTTCCATGTGTTGCAATGGCAACCTAAGTCTGAAAGTGCTACGGATTCGTTATTGAACTCGAAAACATGATCCAGGCTAGATTGTATTCGTGACGCATTGGCATGAATAAACTGGGACCTAAATGAATACTAATTAATTTTTCGAGTGAGGTGTTTTGCAGAAATAAATGTTTTATGCTTTTACAAATGAAATATCGGCAATCTTCTGAGAAATATTTTCACATATGCACAGTATAACGGTATTTTTGCATACATATATTATTTATTTAATGTATTTACGCATAGACACAACGTCAGGTGTACCAATATGATACGTCAAGATAGGATAGGAATGAGCAAACATTTTTTGGTTTGGTTGCTCTGACATTTGTGAAACGTGTTAATTGTACCCAGTCAAGTCATAAATACTTGCATATAACTGTACGTACTGATTACAAATGCAACACTGAGCGCATTCATTGCGTATTGATTGCGAATTGACAGTTGTGCTTCAAAAGATTTTTTAATAGCAATTGTTATCATCATAGAATAGGGCGACATCAATGACCTTGCTATGAAGCTGTTAGCAGATGCTGGTGGAATACGAGACGGTCAAAGCGTCGGTCGTCTGCACATTGTCAGAACTGCGAAAGCGATAAAGGCGTGAACAAACGAAAGGACCGATAACAATAGCGGCAACAGAATATCTTGCAAATTTCGCAGTAATGCATGTGTCAGAGTATCCAAGAATATATGAGACTCAGTGCGAACAAGCGACACACTGGACACCTGCTCACGGACGCATTGAAGGCAAAATGTATGCAAATAAGAATACCGTTTCGCAGCCAGTATGCAAAGAAAGTTCAGAGACAAATTTTACTTTTAAATATACATTCGTTCATATTTGGCATAGATAATTCATTGTATCAGTATTTCTGACTCGTCTACCTACATCACTTACAGTTATTGAATAAATACTCTAATATTTTTTTATGGTGTACAAATTCCGAACTCTGTGCGAGAAAATCATCGTTTAGCGATAGCATTAATTTCTTGGTTTCATTCCAAGAAAAGTCCTGGACAGTCGTATCGTATGCTTGCACATTGAGTCAGAAATAAATGGCAGAAATTTAAAATACTCCACAACAAATAATTTCAGTTCGTTTAAAGGCGATAGTATACATCCAATAGTCTGCAAAATGTGTGCTGCATCAATTGAATGAGAGGCAGGTCGAAAAACGAAAAAACACATGGGTACTCTAATTAAGAAAGTCAGTGTTGCATCGAATGGTTACTGCCGGTTATGCCTGGTAAACGGAAAAAATATGATTTAAATTCGGGGCAACTATCGACTTCGAGTGCAACACCCGATTGATTCGAAAAGAAAATAATAATGTGTGCATGGTCACATCAGAGAATTGTGGTGTACCATGAGCTACATGCTTAGAAAACCATCAGAAAACACGGCAAGGTAAATTTGGTACATGACAATGCACCTGCACACAAAGCAAAAGCAATCAAGGTACTTGACTGGAAAGCTGGTACATGGATAAACAGCAATTACGATTCCTACTAAGCACAGTAAAAAATTGGCTAACTAAATGCTTTGCTGCAAAAGACGAACAATTTTATTGGCGTCATGTCCACAAATTCCATTGGAAGGATGGTAAAATATGTAGCTAGCTATGGCTGATGCGTTGAATAAAGCGGTTTTTACTTTCCCATAGTGTTTTATTTTCACCTGGCATAACAAGTTGGTGCATAGGTTTTTGGTAAAGTTCGTCAATAATAGTACAACTTGTCTAACACATAACCTGATTTCTTCAAAATTTTGTAACGTTTTCAACAGGCACATAGCAAAGCTTGATCTTTTGTAGTCAAACGCCACGTGTAGGTGTTTGGGCTCACTGCTTTGCACACGACTGTTTTTAATAAAGAAGTTGCAGCCCACTACACATACAAAAATTTATCAGATAGTATAGTCGCATGCGAATGATAAAAATACAAAACAGCTAACATAAGTGCAACGAAAATGGTAAAAATTTCTTGAACAACTTGCAGTTGCGTTGGTGGAGATCCAAAACAAAAATAAATGACTTAAGCATTGAGAGGATAGTTAGCAGTGCAACAACTACAACACTGCAACTGCGACTAACTGCAATTGTAAGTATTACCTATGGCATCAATACAATAAAAAAACAAGTAATATGGTTACAGTCGGCTTTGGCCGACAGTGTGCTACACGTCACATTGCATTTATTTAACGGAGAGAAGTCACAAATGAAATAATTCTGCTTCCCCCTAAAAATTTGTTGTTCTATTATTAAAAAACAAAAAAAAAAAATAAATAATAGTTCTTGGAGACTCATAGGGGTATCCGAAATACATGCCATTTTAACTCACTCATACGAATTTTTTTTTTTTTAATGCAATTGAGNATGGCTTAAAAGCCTCTATTTGCTCGATATTGGTGTCCTAGAGTTGCCTCGGGACGTCACTCAGCTATGCCTATTTTTAGTAAACGAATCGATAATATTTATTTAACTCAATTCTGAAATTTCATTGCATTTAAAAACTAATTGTGGCAGATTTTGCTTAAAACTAATTTTTTGTTCTGTTATGATTTTCATGCAAAATTGCTTATTTTCTGCACACACACTGAATATATTGATTTAAACTCGATACTAAAATTTCGTAAAATTTAAATCATAACTGTCGGTAATTCTGCTTCTTCTGTTTATTATTGGAACAGTATGGGTGTACAGAAGGTATCTATAATTTTTATTCAATCATATCAATTTCAAGAAGACGGTTAAATGCCTTGATTACCCATTAATTACGAAATTTTATGTCGTAGAGNGGTTCATCTGTTTCTTATTGGAACAGTATGGGTGTACTGAAGGTATCTATAATTTTTATTCAATCATATCAATTTCAAGAAGACGGTTAAATGCCTTGATTACCCATTAATTACGAAATTTTATGTCGTAGAGGACTTAATGTATTAATTTGTATAAAGGGGTGTACTGCAGGTACCTGAAGTATTTGTCGCATATCAACAAAATTTCTACATTTATCCAACATTTTGTCATAGACTATGTGAAAAAAATTTCATGAAATCTAACTCAGGTCCTTCTTTCTAGTTTTTGGTAATGGACGGTTGGTCGAAAGTTAGGACGGATGGACAGCCACACTTGCATGGTTAAATTAATGCCTGTGGTAGGGCTGATCATATTGGCAAATATTTTGATAGGTCTCAGACCACTCGTTCTCGGNCTCATGACCAAACCTAATTTATACATTGTCAATTTCATTCGAGTAAAGCAAGTAGGATCGTACAGTCAGATTAGGCTGACAGTGTCATAAAAGTCTCTTTGGTTTAATACAACTGAAAGCGCAAATATGATCATGATAAAGTCTTACCACACACATGCATATTATAATTATTAATTCATTTAAAGTTTTATTGACTTATTTTGAAAGTTGATCGATATACCTGATTTGGTGGCATTTTTGAATTTTAACCAATTATTCGCAATTTTATTTCTAAAACGGATTTTATCAATACCATCACTACTACGGATATTCGTGTTCAAAANTTTTATCACTACCATCATTACTACGGATATTCGTGTTCAAAATTTGTGTTTTATTCGGCACGACTTTTTTTCTGTATAGGTTTTGAATTTCATTTGACTACTCGCATTTTGAGTATTTAAATTTTCACAATAAAATAAAATTTTTTTATCTTAATCAAAAATTCGACGATTTGTTTGGACTGTGGATTTGTCATTAATTTTTGTCCATATCCATTTTCCGATTTGTTTGGGGTCCTGCACGTACCCGACATGCTGCTGGGTTTGGAACTAACTCCGAACTCAGATCTAGTTTGCATTCTTTTAGTTTGTGTTCCAAGTTTGGCAAATCTAACTAAAAGCATTCTCTCTCTCTTTCTCTCTGGACGTTGATAACGAAGGACCAGGCGGACGAACGGACATGATTACATCGCTTTGTGTTGCGGTGCTGAGCATATGGGTATTTTCTTTGATAGGTCTCCGGTTACGTGTGCCCGGTGTCACAAACGTAGGAACAAAGTCAATGTACGCATGCTAATAAATTGGCGACGTGCATAGAAACCAGACGAATGGAAAAGGTTTAATGATGATTGCAACAAAAACGAAACACAAACAAAGACACCGTCGCTACTTGCTGCATTGCTTGGTATTTGCAATAATTTGTTGCAGGCAAAAATGACTGCAAAGTTACGAAGCAGTACGGCAGCAAAGACGTCTTATTTGTATGTGTGCGCACTGCACACACACACTGTACTGCTGAAACAGGTAGCAAATTGGGAATAGTGGATTCATCGCAGCTTGGTCATGTAGTTTTCTGCGGTTAATTGATTCAATAAAAATGGAATGGTTCAGTTCCAGTAATTAAAAACACACACGAACAGAACAAGGCCACAATTGCACAGATAACTTCACACAAGCATAGCAATTGCATGCAGGAATATATAGCTACTTCAATATTTAATGAATTTGGAGTCATTAGTTTTTTAAGAATCCTTGAGTTGACGTGATGTACCACACCAAATAAGCTCTGAAGTACATTAATTAAAAAAAATAAAAAAAAGACAATTGAAAGTGCATAGAAGAGAAACAGAAAATAACGAAGAGATTACAAGAGATTTATGTTATGCTGAAAAAAATTGGTGGGCGCAGAGGATGAAAAAAATTAAAATAAAAAATTTGAATAAAGAATGGTTCTGACTGCCTGAAGCTTAAATTAAACTATGACAATAGTGGAAGAGAGCCCTTGGTGGCCTCATGTGGTGAGAACTCCAGTTCGGTTGAATCAGATTAAACCAAAATGTTTTCATAATTTAACTTTAAGAGACGTTGCGTTCGGTTTATCATTACTACGCTTTCGGTCGCTGTTAACAGTTTGCTGTGGAACAGGATTAAAAAAAAACAGCACAGTATAATGCGTTTACAGAGTTATAAAGCTTTTTTGTTGTTGGTACTAACAACTGCCGTATCAAGTCATTGACACATTAACTGCAAATTTGTTCAACGTGTTAAAAATTTCGAAATTTGCGATTGTTTCGCGGAAATCGTAAATTTGTATTTTGCATTTGAAGAAAAGAAACTGCATCGCATGCTTGCCGAGGCATATGGTGTTTATGCTCCATCCGAAATAAAATGCAGTGGATAGTTTTGATGGTCCAGAGATAATGATTTTGATATAAGTAATGAGGAAGGTGAAAGTTCAAGAGCAGATAATCTAAAAGTGTAGAGGTTTGGAATATGAATATCACATGAATTGGATGAAAAACAGCTGGAAAAAAAATTGTGTATTTTTGCTTTAAAGATACGTTGGAAAATCCTTTTTTCATCGATTTGTTATTATCGATTAAGAATTGCTTTAGTTTCGGAACTCTCAACGAAAAAAAATCATGTGTGTGTTTTTTGTGCAAAACCAGGTCAATTTGACAAAAGGACAATGCTGTGCTGGCNCGTTGGAAAATCCTTTTTTCATCGATTTGTTATTATCGATTAAGAATTGCTTTATTTTCGGAACTCTCAACGAAAAAAAATCATGTGTGTGTTTTTTGTACAAAACCAGGTCAATTTGACAAAAGGACAATGCTGTGCTGGCGCCATTAACCACTTCTTCCTAAAACTTTGTGATAGCGGCAATACAAATCGCTACCAATGCTAAATTTTTAGTTTGATTTAAACATTGCTGGAAAAATGACTAGACTTGCTCAGAAGACAGTCCCAGATAATTTTATACCATGAGAAAGCACAAAACAAATCGGGTTCAGAATAGAATCAAACACTTTGCTCTGGAGCATCTTTTCCACTCACTGTTTTCATCAGTCTTCATTTCTTCCCACTTTCATTTGTTTTCATTGATGGGACACGTGCAGTTCCTACCAAAATGTAACTAATTCCTTTGTTTTTAAAGACCAATAGGTTCATTGGATTTCACAAATCTCTTCTTTTAGCTATCAAGAAAATTAGCGCATTTTTTCAAATTTCCATGATTTTTTATTCCAAAAAAAAAAGCAGAATATATATCTGTATAATAATACCGATACATTGGGCGGAAGTTGGTGCACACTATGTAATGCTTTGAAGTTATTGTATCTGAACAAATGTTTCTTTGAAACAAATTCATAGAATGCATAAAATGTGAATTACCGATGTACGTCTGTCCGACACTATACATCGAGTTATTTTTAAGAAGTGACATTAGGTTTTTGAAGAGAATTTTAAAAATGCCCGATCAAGTTCAAGAATGCGCACAACGGTACATAATTTCAAACATCTCCCATGGACATTACGCTGAAATGAGTTAAATGGGCAGTGAATTTTGGTATTGACATAATATACTTCAGTCTAAACGAAATCAGTCAATTATATCGGGTACCATTTCTAAAGCTTTTACCCTGGAGTTCATTAAAAAAGGATTATGATGATGACGTGTTTGCAGTTACATTGATGAATTAATGAATACCTGGCCAATTATATTTCTCCTCTTATCGTTTGCTATTCCTGTACCGCTTGGTAAACATCTAGCGTCCAATAAGACCTCGCTTCCTAATCAGTCCATGTGCAACTACAACTAGTACTTAGATGTGTGAGTGAAGCATATAATAATGATTTGTTGAAAACTATAGCTTGGGCGCATTTTATTAGTGGCCATATTATTAATATGCACATTTAAATATCAAATGTTTAAAATAAATACTTAATAAAATACTTATAAAAGAAAATAAAATGTAAAATATAAAAAGAAAAATTAAATAAAATTACTACAATTGTGTGTGCTACAATATATGTGAAATTAACGAATGAGAATATATTGATGCATTGTGATGATGTAGCTGTTGTTGAATGCATTGACGCATGATCAGAATGTATAATAAAATTATAAGCTGTTTGATTAATTGCCGCTCTGCTTGTGCTGACGCTGTTTAACCGGCATCTTTGTCTTTACCGATATCCTCAAGCTTGGGATTCTCTTTGACATTCAAGTGCGCTGGGCCAACGTGTTGTATTAGCACGATGCGCTCATTGCAATTGTCTTCGATTTGAGGCTTTGGCACACTGACAGTCAACACACCATCGGATGAGAGAGTCGATGCCACCTTTTCGGCGACGCACAAAATGACGCGAAATAAAGCCGCGATCGTCTTCGCGTTCCTCATGTTTACCCTCGACTACAACACAATTATTAACGACTTTCATATTCAATTCGCTTGGCTTGAATTGC
>JXPQ01008381.1:2315-12628 GCA_001014675.1 Ephydra gracilis
TTACAGTTTCGATGCATTTTTGAAAAGGTCATTGCAAGGGACATTTTGTTTTTAAATACAAAATACCAAATTTAAAATATAAAAGTAGCGCTAAATCCCAGAATTTTCATGATTCCGAGAAAAATTGGTCTGATGAGGCTATACGTAATGATTGATCCATTAATAAGGAGTTAATGCCGACGCGTAATACGGCCATAAAAATTTAGTTAGTAAATTTATTAAATTAAAACTATAAAAATTATAATATTCAATTAAAATTTCGTATGAATCATATGAAAACGAAAATGAAATGAAATGCTATTGAACTGCCTAAACGTTGTACTTATTTTGACTTAACACTGAATATGAAAGTGGAATTTTTTTGGGTCTCTTTAATATTTCGAGCCGAAAACGAAAACAAATATTCCTAACTACTGTTGAAATAACAACGAACATCGTAAACGTGTTTTAATTAGTGTTTTAATTGAAATTGCGATAATAATTCAGATAGGTTTGAGAGGGAGCCAATCAGTTGTGATTATAACAATCGGCGTTACTTTTAACAGATTGTTATTAGCAGCCAAAAAAAAATGGAAGCTATTGACCGATATTCCGCAAATTGTTGAATGACCCAAAAAGGCTTGAATAAAAAATTCCAGTTAATCCCAATAAGCATAAATATTTCAAGGAAATCAGGGTGTAAATGTCCTATGAGAGGTACACGAAATTATGGTACGATCTCATCACCCACCATGTATGTTGTATATTCTGGAAAATATACTCTATGTAAAGTACTGGAAGCTATAGGCCGATTTTGCCTAAATTGTGTAATGCTATGGCAATGCACCCAAAATGCTTCAATACAAAATTCCAGCAAATCCCAATGAGCAAAAATATTTGATGGGAATCAGTAGATACACGTTCTATGAGAGATATACGAAATTATGGTATGATCTCATCAACCTTCATCTATGTTGAATATTTTGGGAATTATACTCTATCGGCCGATTTTGCCTAAATTGTGTAATGCTATGGCAATGCACCCGAAATTTTTCAATACACAATTCCAGTAATTCCCAATGAGCATAAGGTTTTCAATGAAATCATGGGATAAACTTTATAAAGGTGGGACGTGAAATTAGGGAACGATTTGGCTCGTTCACGAGGTTAACTTGGTTTTTTTTTTTTTATTTTAAGGAATTTTGCTACTGGCGCTCAAAAATTACTCAGGTGATCGTGTTAACCAACATCGCTTAATCGGATTTTGTTTTTCGATTCTAAGCAACACATAATCGCAAAAAAATAGTTCATTGCATAAAACCTAATAGCCTGCGTATGACTCATGAGCATAACATGAGCATGAGCATGACGCTCCAATTGCAAATTTAACAATGCATACTTTTCGGTTAACTCGCGTGTACTGTGATTCCATGTCTTACTGTATATAAATACGTTCATAATTTGCTATATACACATTTCACAACACATAGCCATAGTTTAATTTTTTTTACCATTTTTATCAATATTTAAAAAATTTTAAATTGTGTTTCTAAATTTGTTCGACTAATTAAGATATTTAAAAAAAAAAAAAATTAAGCAATTTCTGTTTTAATAACAATTGAATTGAATACAAAATTGCATACTACTTAAGAGTACATAAGTTGCATTGTTTCTTTACATGTCTATATATATTTTTATTTTATGTATATATGTTTTTTGATGTTTTTTGTAATTATCATTTAAAGTTCTCAATTTTCATATAAAAGGTACATTAAATAAGGTAAGCAACGCTGTCTGGTTGCCTGTTGGTTTGGTATGTGATTTTTAATTGTTGCAACAAACATAATAACACAAGAAGTACAACAAATTGTAAAATATTGAAATGAGGCTTGCAACTCATAAAACATAAGTTGAATTTTTCACGAGCTTACACAGCGCCTAAGTGTATTTTATAAAGAGTGTCACGCCTAACTTGAACTTTTTAAGCAATTTCGACATAAATTTTAATTTTGAAAACGAAAATTCAATAACATGTTTGTATAAATTTCCTAAATACTATCACAAATTTACTATTGCCTCTGCCCATTTTAATAAAATTCTGCAATCGCAGTTTGTTCCTCAACGCTGTTGGCCATTCACTTCATTTAAAAATTGTTTTTTTAGCTTTGAACATGTCATAGATTTCCAATGGATTTGCCAATGGATTACGTTGGTTGCTATTGATGGCTCTTGCTTAATAAATGGGAATTAAATTCGTATACATTATTACACTGTTCACCGCAAATATTGCACTTCCATGGATTACTGTCGCAGTGACAGCCTTTATGCAGAAAATATAAAGTTTCATCAGGAAATTCAATGCCACAAAACAGACATGTCAAAATTTGTTTGCGATTGAGCGCCATTGCATCAGGCTCCTGACCGGTGGACGTGATGGTGCCATTGCATATTGGTGTGGAGTTGTTGGTTGCATTATTAACAGTGATTGGGCTGTGCAAGACGTTGTTATTTTCCAGCGCCGCTGCATTGCGTGTCATGCGATTATTTGCCTTTGCACAAATGCGTCGCTTTAGATCCTCACGTAGCAATGACTTCAATGGCGAAACCTGCAAAACATGAACTTTTATTATAAAAACCAAATATTACATATATTCCATACATTCTTGCCAAAGGAAAATTAATCAAACGCCAACAAACGTTGGAACTACAATATCTATTAAAGCGATATGAATGGATACAGACATTTGGGAAACATAATGCATTGCTTTTGTTTCTTGTAACCAATCAAAAAGATTATAAAAAACAAAAATTTAGGAAGGCGTATTTATTAGGATAATGCAGAATGCTCTAACAATAATATCGTACCGTGTTGTTCAGTGTCGCTGAAACACGAACACAAAGATTCAGATATTCTTTAATCTCATAATTACTAATTATTTATTATTTTTTTATATCATGCAGATTCATATTCGCGCCAACCTAGTTAAATTAACAATCTTTACCTTTTTTAGCTTTCGTACCTATTGTAAGATTTAGAATTTAGGTCGTTGTGGAAGAGCGCCTCACAACGGTGGCATTCATTATAACAGTTGGGCTGCATGATTCGTAGCTATTCCGACAGATGGCGCTGTTAGCGTTAAATTCATATAATTTTTAGTTAATCCTAATATTCAGGCTTCCTTGTGTACAAATTTGGCAGCTGTAGGGCTATTAGTATGTGGGTTACAACATTTCCAGTGAAAAAGCTTTAATTGCTTTCAAGAAAATGTATGATAAAGAATTCCATGTCTAAATAAAAAATTGGCGAATAAAACTACTGCTAAAGCAAAGACTTGGCTTATTAAACTTTATTCGGGCCTCGCAACATGGAAACCATTGAAAACTGGTTTGCTAAGTTTAAACAAAATGAAAGAGCACAGCGGATGATACATGAAGTGGACGCCCCAAAGGAGCTGTCACCGGCGAAAACATTAAAAAAGTGTATAAAATAACTTTGAGTAATTCCACAGTGGAGTTGTTTGAGATAGCTGAGGTTTCAAAGATATCGATAATCTAAGCGAAATCTCAGTTGAAAGTGGGTGTCGCGCACGCTCGCGTTCATCCAAAAACAACAGCGAACCGATGGGCAATTTTTGAAGCTATTCAAACATAACAAAACCAGATTAATGCATCGATATGTGCTGATGATATGGATGAAGCATGGCTACATTATTTCACATCAGAATCAAGACATGTCACGAATCGTCATCTGCGTGCACTGAGCTTGGTTCAACAACTCTAAAGCGTGCAAATTGCAACTCACAAGGTTATGGTATCCGTATATTGTGATGCCCATGGTGTTATATTCCTCGACTGTTTTAAAAAAAACGAAAAATCATCAACATTGACTATTGCATAGCGTTATTGGAGGGTTTGCTGGACACAAGTGTGGATAGATGACCCGATTTAAAGAAAAAGCAGGTGCTGAATCATCAATGATGGGAAAATAGCGTTATTTGAGCTTCGATTTACTTGCGCATCAGGAGTATTCTCCAGATGAGGCCCTCTCAGACCTCACCAGAATGCTCGCTGCAAGGANGATTTGAGCTTCGACTTACTAGCGTATCAACAGTATTCTGATGAGAAGGTTATCGCCGAAATTGTGGCTTAGTCTGATGCCAAAAATAAATCGAACTACAACAGTNGGAATTTAGCGCTGATGAGAAGGTTATCGCCGAAATTGAAGCCTAGTCTGATGACAACAATAAATTGAGCTAAAACAGTGATACCGAAAAATGGCCTGAACGCTATAATCGCTATATCGCCTTCGCAGGGAACTGCATTGAAGAATAAAATCAATGTCAACAGCAAAATATTTAAGTTTAGCCTGCAAACTTTTCAGCCCACAAGAATTTCTTGCANAATTTCTCTCACTGCTAATATGATCGATAAGTAAAATACAAGAATAAGGACTTATAGTTAGAAGACTATGAAGCATCGTAAGGAAGCTACAAGTATAACATCATCTACTTATTAAATATTTTAATAAAAACCAGCCTGAGTTTGCAGTTGGTCCCCATCGACTATGGAATACCCTTCCGTCACATAACATTTAAATACAAACTTTTTAGTAGTACTTAATTTCTCAAAGTCTTAGTATTTCAGTAATTTGGTTGCTACATTTAGCACTACTACTTAAAACTAGAATATGAATATCAATCATAATCAAATTTCAAAAATTTACATATAAATTTATATGTAAACCTTTCCCAGAATTATCATACATCCTATTTCATACATCAGTTGATTGTAAAAAATTTATTAAATAAAAAATCTTATGATTTTGCGGTGGAGGGTTGTACTGGAGTTATTCGAAGTATAGTACCGCTTATGCTCCTGTTTTGAGAGACAATTTATTGGAGATTGATTGCAACCATTTGTGTAAGTGTTTAAAGAAAATCTGAATTGTATCATTTTTAAAAATCATGTAATCAATTTCAGTTTTAAGTTCTATGTGCCTTGGTCTAGATGAACTACCCGAAGTTATTGGCCTATTCCGCTCAAAGACGAAAATTTTATGAAAAATTTCAGTAACTTCAGCTTAAACAACTGGCCATTAATTTAAAAGAAATCTAGAGTAAAATGCAATGGGAAGTACTTTCATCAAAAATCAATTGAACTCAAATTCAAAAATATTAAGCGAAAATGATACAAGTGCTGCAATCCCAAATTTCAATTCAGATGAATCCACTGGCTTTTATCCCCATTTCAGTCAATACGATAGCAAAAGTTCTACAGTAGGTACCCGAAAACATGAACGAATTTCAGTCCAACTCAGATTTAAAAACTGTCCACTTTGATAATTTAATTGAAATCGGGAATAAAAGTTCTAAGTACCCGAAATTACTGACTGATGTCGTTCAATTTCTTTAAATATTATGATAAGAACTTCAAAAACGTCTTGATTGCAGATTCCAAAAACGGGACATGAAATAGCAAGAATTTGTGTGGATTTCGTTGAAATCGAAGGAACAACTGCTATGGAATGTACCCGAAGATATGGACCATTTTGCCTAAAACGTATAGTGTTATGAAAATGATTCAAAAATCATTTCATAGCAAACTTTAAGTAGCATGCGATGAAACACATTGCTCTTATGCTAATTCCCGTAAAATCGTAAGCAGACATCGTCTGGGGCATGCTTGGTGTTATGGAGCAACTATGCTCATTTACGAACTTGAGGTTTTGCCAAATTTACATAATAACTTAATTTCAATTCGTCCATCTCAAAAACTACTCAATTCATCGTGATACCAGAACAGCCAGACAGTGACCAATCGAAATATTTTTTTTTTAGGCATACCATAAGCTAAGCTTTTGGGTATGAAAAGTCTAGGCATTTGCATTAACTAGTCAACTGGGTGACACATAATTATCGCTATTAGCAATTGCATAAAATAATATTGGGTTGCCCAAAAAGTAATTGCGGATTTTTCATATAGNGTCAGCAATTGCATAAAATAATAACAATTCGCTTATAATTCTGGTTCAGCTACACGACGCTGAGGCATAGGTTTTTTCGATAATATAATTCTACCTCAGCAATATCGACATAGTCAGACGAACTACAATTCAGTGGTTCCGTTGGTTAAGATCCAATCGATGATCCAAAACTGACACGTAAAGTTTTTGAATCCCAAACATGCGAAGTAGCAAAGAGCAAAAGAGAACGTCGAAACCCGTAAGCCCTCTCAACGCTAAGTATAAGGAACTACCCTAATTCAGCATTGCATAAGCGAAAATGGAAAATTGCTAAGAGCATTACCTGTAAAAGGATGTAGTAGCCAATTAAATCCATAAGAGTATTGCAATCTACATGCCAATTGGGTTTCTTATGAATTAGTAATAATTCACCAACAATATTTAATTTATCATCCGAATACCGACAGAACAGAAGGGATCGCTTTAAGAAATTGTTCTTGTTGACTAGGCCCTTGGAAATCAACTACCGTGTTTAAAAAGATTTTCAAAAAGTTGGAATCACAAACTTTGGGCATTTTCACTCAACTGANATCCGAATACCGACAGAACAGAAGGGATTCGCTTTAAGAAATTGTTCTTGGAAATCAACTACCATGTATAAAAAGATATTCAAAAAGTTGGTATCACAAACTTTGGGCATTTTCACTCAACTGATTTGGGTTATATTCTTCTTTTTTTTTAAATGTCAACCTATTTGTTTGAAAATTTTATAGTTGGTCAACGACATGTGGTAGCCAAAAGAGAATACCAAAAAGGAAACGTAAACTCGGATTATGAGCGTCACATGGTTGTAGTTCCGACGACATTTTGCTGAATGAAGTAAATTGGCAATGCCCTACAAAACCTACTTCCAACTACTTCGGTTTAGCTAATAGTCGCAAATTCAATTGAATATTGATATACCATTCCGCAAACCGAATATAAAAATGTTTCGAGGCATGGAAGTGCTGGCCGTCGATGGGCAGCACTTCATCGATGTATAGACTTATGTTTTCTTTATTCCTTAAATTAATTCCGGGAAAGTTTTTGACAAGCTGGTGTTTCGTGAAATATTTTTATAAATGCAAATAATTAAGTATGATTCCATGAGATGCGAGTCTATGAATCAAGACTGGACATTACCTAAGCAACTATATTCCGCTTTCTATATATTCTAGCTTTCTATATTTGTCACGATCATCTCAAGTTTGTGTGCAAAGTCTGATAATACCTAAAACATTTGCCTTTTAAAATTTTGAATATCTAATTCCAACTTGAGCTGCAAAATTTATACATTTTTGAAATCAGCTTTAGAATTTTCGGACTATGAAATCAGTTATCGTAAATTTTAAAGTCATGCTTCATAATACGAAATATTTGAACCAAACATGATCACGTTGAGAGGATTTGTTAATGAATCTCAGTTGAATTTTGTTTTTCGGCAGAAAATGGTCCACAACAGAACTGTGGGAATAAACGCGAATCCAGTTATATCTGAAAACACAAGTCTATAGGCAGTACATGAAGTTCAAGAAAGGATTACGTATTGATGAATATTTTCGTACTTTCTTCCGTTCAAAGGCTAAATTCCACGATTTTGGTTTTTAACATATCTAAACGCTTCTGTCTATACTCAAGTTCAGTCTAAAGGATCAGTTTAGATTTGGAGTCGTTAAGGTCTATGAAGCACAAAATTATTTGAATGAAATCTTGCTACCAAACACGTGATGAATGTGTAGCCAATTGTTCAGTTAAGGCCGGAATTCAACATTCCATCGCGATATATATAAAAATTAAGAGGTGCGGAGCAAAGTATATTATACAGATTGGCTAAACTCGCTTTTTATGGCAGGCGTTCCAAAGAAAACAAAAGTTTTTTTGATTCAACGTGCAANACAGATTGGCGAAACTCGCTTTTTATGGCAGGCGTTTCAAAGTAGACAAAAGTTTTTTGTATTCAACGTGCAAAATAATTACTCATAAATAGTCAGAGCCGACGATCCACATGTTTGCAATGAAACTGAAGATCACAATACCTAGTCATGTCATAAATACAGGAAATCAACAAAAGGACAGCAAATGGTAACGAAGCAATGTTTAAAAAAACCTACTTTTCTTTTTATGGGGTTACTCAATGAGTACAAATGTCAGAACAACTTATTCGACATGATTTCCGTTTGGCTCTTAAACAGACTTGAGACGAACTGGACACACGTCGATCGCGAAACGCAGTTCAAGCATTGAGAAATTATCCACTGTACGGACAAGGGCTTGCTTCAACGACTTAAAATTTGGATTTCGATTATTTTATTACCCTCTTATAACGCAACAAATATAGGTCGGGTCCACCACATGGCATTCATCCAATGATATGAAGTCAGACATTTTTTTTTAACGCGACAGTTGAGTTTTGTATTGTAACAGGATAAGATTCCGGCTGAAAAGTTCGTGTCTACTTCATAATGATTCGGCGAAAGGCTTCAGAATAGATTTCAAGACGGTCGATTGATACACNCCGCGATAGTTGAGTTTTGTATTGTAACAGGAAAAGTTCGCGTCTACTTCATAATGATTCAGCGAAAGGCTTTAGAATAGATTTCAAGACGGTCGATTGATACACATAAGCCTTTATCGCAAAAATGCTGCTCGAAAATGCCATCGTACCTAACTTCTCGCCATAGCATTAAAGACGCGGAATAGTGGCATTTGTTGGTATGCTTCTTTGTACGTCCGCGCATACACGCGATGGTTCTGTTTATTGAACGATTCTTGTACAGGACAGATTTTCTCATGAATAAACAGGATTTGCCTGTGAGCGTTCTACGACTACCGGCTGCGTAATGCTTTAGAGTTGTGCTTGGGTTTTTTCTTCAATACGTGAGCGGGAGTAGAGTGTATCGCTTGTATGAACAGACCGCGTCTCCCGGGACAAGATTTTCCGCTTTCGCAAGGGCTTACGTTGTTTTGTTTCTTTACAGTTTTTTATCGCTTTCAGACTGTCGAACCAAACCTGACACCCGCGCACTTTAACAGGATTCTCGAACAACTGCACAGCACAATACATAAACTTAGTAGTGATTTGAAATGGTCGCAGCATCCTAAAGGCATCGTCTTGGTCCATATTTCATGTTATTAGGCCTACTGCAACAGTACTATTTACGATGTCCCCTATTCCGTGATCGTAAACTTCCAACGTTGCAATGAAGCATAAATATCAATTATCAAATCGAAAACAATTCGAAACGAATGCTGTCAGAGTTGCATTCGTAATGAGTGCATTCAATGACTTGACTAGGCATAAATTAAAATTACGAGAAGCAAGAAGATTCAACTGAGTATAGAAAAAGTAGTTCCTGCCAAAGTAGTTTATCGTTTTGAGCTCCGCAAGCANGTTCAATGACTTGACTACGCATAAATTAAAATTACGAGAAGCAAGAAGGTTCAACTGTGGAAGGACTTATTGTTCACTGAGTATAGAAAACGTAGTTCCTGCCAAAGTAGTTTATCATTTTGAGCTCCGCAAGCACAGGATAAGGATAACAAGATGATATTTTAAAGCGGGACGTACAGCTTACATATTAAGGCGACCTGTTACGGACTGCTATCGGTTTTCTTTTGTAGCTTCTGAACAAATTCTGAAGCTTCAACAATGTGGTGGTCCTGAAGGCCATCACAACTGAACGCTTTCGCCACAACGGATTGTACGACTACTGTTGGCTGATTACGATGTTATTGGCAATCACTCAGATTAAAATATTTGCCATCTGCTGCATACAAATGTCAGCATACGCTCTTTCGTTCTTGCTGTTCGCTGTATGGGTTCCAAAATTTGACCTAGAAACGCACCAAAAAAAAAAAGCGAGAATAAAAAAGAGCGGGAGCGCAGTTATGAGCAGCAAATTCTTAATGCAATATCGTAAGATATCCGCACATTTCAAAAGCGACCTTCTGCATTACAGCGAAAGCACAGAATGTGCTTAAGTGTTCACCAGGTGCACTGAGGTTTCACTATTGCCTTGGGGCCGAAGAAGCACAACACAAATTTAGATCAAATCAGTTTTTCTTAAAATGTGGCTATTTTAAGACCGAACTCTAATTTTTTCCAGTTTTATGCACTACAATTGGTATTACTTTTGCTTTGCGATGAAGGAAGCTTCGTGCTTACGGAATACTTCACAGCTTTTAAACACAAACCTTAATTAGTGATGTCATGCGACTGTGTGTTGACGAATAGTCTGTCTCACTATTATCACTACCATTTGTTTGCTCATTCAATTTTGAGATTTTTGAGTTCTTGGCATCACTGGTTAAATCTTCGCCCTGTGGCTCCTGC
>JXPQ01008432.1:4473-14663 GCA_001014675.1 Ephydra gracilis
ATTTAGCATTAAATTGATATTTTTGAGGCTAGGTGCAGGTTATTAATTATTCAATTTATTACTATAGGAAATTTGCTTTAAGCAGCTTTTTTCCTTCAAAAACACATCGCTAATATTCAAAAGGCTTGCGGGTAGATCATGAAAAGTCTCGGTATTGTGCAATGCAAAGTGTTCATACTATACAGGTTCCAAAATTTTGCAGTATTTTATCTGGTTTGTGTTTTTAGACATGTCGAGTGTGTATCTATCACTTGTCTGAAATCATTTAAATCATAAAAATCATTTAGAAGAGTTGTCTTGTAAATAACCCTAACGCGGTTTTTTATAATTTTGAGTAGCCGATTTTGCCTTTTTTTTTTTTTAGTAAGGTTCCATGCTGCAATGCCATAACGTATACATGACTCAGCCAACGGAGAATAAAACAGTATTTTACTGTTATAATAAAATGGTTGGTGGTGTAGTGCGAAGGAAGTGCTGCGTCGTTTTTGGATAACATTGGCAATTTCGCCGCATCATTTGGGATTATCATCTAAAATAGCTCCCAGATATTTGTAGCAACTCACTACTTCTACTGGCACTTTCTCTACATTTTGTGCCATAGTACAGTGATGATCTATATATATTTTTATGGGCTGCATGGGAAAGAGGATCGGACGGACATACATTAGTTTAAATTTTGTGCATTGATGATAAGGCCATAATCATGACACCATTTAACAGCATTGTTGAGCTCATGTTGCATCAAATCGACAGAAGTGTCGAAATTTTCATGATCAATGGCGATGGCTGTATGATCCGCATAGGCAAACACGTTGGCACATTTAAGATTCTTAATCATTTTATTTACGCAAATTAAGAAGAGCAGGAGATCAAGCTTTTATCCTTGAGATACTCCATAATTACTAAGGCCAGTTTTTACTCTAAATATACTACGTTGTAAGTGACCGCGATTCATTCTTGTACAATCATTCATAATCATGTTAATTACACTTCACATCTCGTTTTTGTAAGATGACAATGTTTATACATAAAATGTATTTTAACACTTTGCGACAAAGCAAGGACTTTCTTAATAAAAACAATCTCAAATTTATACAGCATGGTATCAAAACATATGAGATCTGCCTGATAAACGTTATTCGGAAGGAATGGGTGCCGTATTTTCTCGAAATTCTAGATGTGTGGTAATAATTTAGCTTGAACAAATTGTCTTCGATAATGTAAAATCATCAAGTCTTTATTTATAAATAAAATTGTGCTGATATATTACAATGTTCAAACACGATCCCGCGACGACGACGACTTTGAAAGTAAAATTGGAATCAACTGCTTTTCGCGGCATATCGCTCACAACCAAGCGAAATGACATTCACTGAGTCATAAATCTTTTTTGAAGATTTTCACTATATAGTGACTAAAAATTTTTCAAATGTTTCCTCAAAGTTTCGATTATTTAAATAAATATGATTCAACAGCTTAGCACTCTGCGCTACCGACTGAAAATAATTTGCGACTCCGAGTTTGTGTTTTGCAGGGCTGTTGGTTTGTCGATAGGTACACATACATTTCCTGAAACTTCAAGAAACTTTTCCATTTGTAAAAATCAAACGTTTCGATTGCTTTTGCTATGATTTGTATTTATTTTTGTTGATCTTCTCATCTAAATGTGAATTTTTGTAATTTATTATGCATTGCATTGGTGGGTATCTTGTGAAAATATGTTAAACAAAGTAAAATAAATAATCGGTTGACTCTCAAACGACAATCACACAATTTTGACATATTTCTATTCAGTGCACTCACTCACATTTAGTGAAAATTATGATCATTATGGACGATCCAGGAGCACCAGCGGATTTACAAAATCGCTGTCAATGGAGGCAGCTTAGCTAGAGACAATAAACTTATGGATTGATGTTGCTATAATTTAAATGTTCAAAATATAAAGAAGACACTTCAAATATGGTAATGAAATTTGAAGACTTTAACACAAAGTATAAATTGAGAATTTTCATACTCTCACGTTTATTATTTAATTATAATTTCAGTCCACTGCTTATAAACAGGTGCATAGTACTTGTTATATGCGTAGAATATCCGTTGAAATACATGGCATTAAAGCCTCCGCCAGGTACCTAAAATCAACCACGTTGTACATTCGCGAAGATGTCTCAATTCCTTAAAGAATTATATAAAAACACTGAAATCTGAAGCAATAAGAACAAACAAATTATTATTTTCATTATTACATACTTTGCACAAAACTTCAATATCCTCAGTCAGCACCTAAGTTGTATATAAACGAAGGCCTTTTTTCGATTGATGCATTCTGACATGAATTGAATAAAGTTCAACGATTTGTTCAAAGCAATAGCCTTAAATGAGTTTTCAAGTTTAAATGTTATTTTGAAAATCACACAACAATTAGTTATAATGTGCACATTTGAAAACTGACCTTCCACTATTTAGAAATATAGCTGTTTTACCAAATTAAGGATAGTATTCACCTGTTTTCTGAATGTATTTTTTTTTTTTTTTCAGATTGAATAATTCAATGTACATTAACTTTTTGGACTGGAAATAAATTCCAGCGGATGCTATAATCTCAAGCAACGTCATCGCCACAGTAATTCAAACCACAAACATGCAAAAGCAAAAGCCACGGTTTTCAGGGTAAATGAAATCCAAAACATCACAAGTTAAAATTTTTGTAAATAATTGTTAAGCTATTTGGATTTCATTACATGTATAGATATGTACGATTGCTCATGAAGATGATAGAATTCCAGTTTTGTCTACTAAATGGGTATAAAAACGCAATCAATATGTCGTTTGCGCTATCACTTACTGTTTTTTCGCCACACAAGCAAGTGAATAATTAAATACGTTTAGTACAAAATTGTTTTAAAGCAGATTTTTAAATTTATCGCTCAACATGAGTTATACATTAATCATTGTGTTTTGCGCTGTTTCAATATGCGCTGGTGTACATGTAAATTTAAATATTGCTTCAAATTCTGGAGTCTTCACCAATGATGAATCATTTGCAAACAACGCGTCCGCATTAAGCACAACTCGTGTGGGCCAAAATGATGGAGCAAGTGAGCCGATAGAAAATGGGTCCTTTGGTTTACAAGCAACTGAACAAAACAGGAAAGAAAAGAGCAAAATTTTACAACGAAACGAACAAGAACACCAAAATCAAGAATTCGAAAATTATATACGAAATTTTCACTCTGGTCCTACAGTGGAAACGGTATGTTCTCCAACAAGTATTCTGAATTAATTTCATATAATTCTCTTTATGTAGGTTTATGAAAGTGCCATACCCGCGCAGCAGCGACAGAGCGATCAAGTACAGCCTGAACGTTCAAATAACGTGAGCCCCAACGTACAAAGTTATGACAAGTTTGAACGGCAAATTGCAGCTGTGAATGATGCACGATCATCTGAAAATTTATACCAAATTAAACATATTCACGAAACACCACCTAACATGCCATACAATCAGAACTTTGATGTGTCGCAATATGAAGCTGGCAAAGAGTCCGCACCGAACGTAAATTTTCACACACAGTATCCTGAACAAGTGCCTGAAGTATCGAACATTTACGGAGAATATTATGGGTATCCAGCGCACCCAAGCACTTACGATACAATGAATTCGCGAGAATATTTGCCACCCCACTATCACAGACCTGTAGTAACAAAAACAATTCAAATAGCCCAACCTGCACTAAAAGCTAAAAAATTTGAAATTCGCCATCCAGCAATACAAAAAGAATTCTATGACATTGAGGAGCGCGTTGTTATCAAGCCTGCTGGGACAATCGTTGTGGAGCTGGAGCGGCCGGTAGCAAAAATACCAAAGGGAGAATCTATCTTGCCACTTGGGCATCCGCACCCTGCTGTAGCGAGTGCATACAACAATGAGCATGGAGTTACTCAAACGCAATTTACATCAGACACATTCACAAATACGATTGCTCCGCCAGTTTATGAACCAAAGCCAACCATATCAAGCACAACAATTGCTTCCGCTATAACAAGCCAAACCTTAGGTAACGCTGCTAATGATGATCTTATAGCAGCCAATTTGAATAGACAACCTAATGTAGAAAATAAGCATGTTCCAATTACACCAGTCGAAGCTAAGGGAAATTACGATGGAGTACAATCACATAAAGTTTCAACCCAACAGGAACAAAGTGAAATGATTAATTCCCACAACGCTTACTATACGAGGGATGATACTGACTCCTCAAAAGCCGTAAAAACTCAGAGCAACATTGAGAATAATCCCGTTGCAACAATTACTGCAACTGCCAATAAATTTTCGTATTTGTCACACGTAAATCTCAATAATAGATCAAGTACTGCTCAAAACCCCTATGAATCTGAGTATTTTACAAATGGTGCAAACGTAAATATGAATAACTATAGATCAGCTCGCATTCAAGTGCAACCAACTGCGGACCCCATTCGAAAAATAAATGCGAATGTACAAAAGTATGAACCGAATATTGTTATTCCACCTTCACAGCATAATATTTATATAAGTCCTACACGGATAACAACATTTAATGACACAATAGGACCCGTTCCCGGTATAAAACAATATCTCCAAAGCCACAAAGAACCATTCGTTGTCTATGCAATTTCAACACGCGATTTACCACCAGTTCAACAAACTAACGCTCGCAGCACATTTGGTCAAAACCACCCAAATCATCAGTACATCGAAGGCAAGTATAAAAACATACTATATAGTGCACCTTATTCTAAAGTAATGCTTCTACCAGACGAACGCGTTAATAAACATCAGCCAAATAATGATATGCAGAGTAATGAAAAATCGAATATGCCTCTGGAGCAATCATCAAATAACGTCAACCCTAAAAATGTCGAATTTTCCGAAATATCACCACATGACCGTTTAAAAATACATATCCCACAAGCTGAAAAAGTAAATCAGCTTGTTACTACATCAATGACTACGCAAACAAGTCCAGACCAACATTCAAATATTTACGTCGAACCTTTTGTTCCACCGCAAGAATATTCCAACCAAAATGAAGAAGGCAACAAAAACTTCAAATCTGATTGTTATGAGAAGAACAAATTTGTTGAAACTTCATCTTCAGAAAATGAATCGAAATTCCAGCGCATAATTGAACAACCACCCAAAACTAAAAAAGGCAATGACCAGCATGTACTAACCAACCTTAAGGCTGAAAAAGCTGACGTTGAAATTAAAACTAGATCAGATCATATCCAACCAGGATCGCGTGTAATTGCAGCCACCCCTGCACCAACAGGTGCTGCGAGCGAAAGCTTCCATAAAAGAAGAATTGTGGTAAATCACCCGTTTCAAACAGTACGCGAAGTTGTGGAGCATGAGCCTATAACAAATTATCATCAAGTACAAGTTAACGAGCCTTCATCACCAGCTTTGTATCAATCTGCATACTACCATAACAAACAGGGAGAGCACCATAATTCACATATTTAATACCTTTAGAAATTAGCAGTGATTCTTCGAATATATCTCCAATTTAAAAATTTTCTTGTACTCAATTTCTTATGCACGGCTAATTTTAAACTGAATTTGAATTAATAAAAAATAATCAAAAATAACACCAGTATTGTGTATTAGCGGTAAAAGGAAACATTTTCGTAATTACGCCGCATTATTCTTAATCTTGCATTCTTAATTAAAATCTAGATAAAAACAGCATATGCCATAAAAAGGTTGAATACGTCGCTATGGAAAAAAGGGTACCCTTCAAATAACCCCGTATATATACGTATGTCCAGCCATCTGCTCCAAATTTACATACGAATAGTAATTGTTAATTCAATTTTTTTTTTTTTTTCAAATTAGGACGTTATCAAGGTATTCGTGCATTATCATTCAAAAAACATTTTCTTCCGAGTATTTTAGTAATACTTACTGATTAGACACTAACAGTTAGGACGAAAAGTTCGACGGCTACCTCACGGATGGAGCTACTAGTGTTAAAACCATCTGATTCTGGATTTATCAAAAGACTCGTGTACATTTTTCGGAATATTAGTTTGAGGGATAGAGCAGAGACAAATGGTTAAAAATTGAAATTAGTGTCTTAATAAAGCATTGCTTTTTGGCGACACAAAAATACTGTTGAACTCAAGGCTTAGCTGAATAAACATTATTCACAGGCATGCGCTAGAGAGGCAGTTGCCGACGAAAACATCAAAAAAATCCACAAATTAATTTTTAATGACCGCAAACTGAGATTGAGCTAGATGAGACTGTAAAGATAAAGGAACGTGCTGGACATATCGTGCATAAATATTCGGGTATGTGAAAGTGGGTGTCCCACGAGCTCAGAATCGACCAATAACAACCACGCATTGATGATTCTAAAGTGTTTGAAGCTGTTCACCTATAACAAACCAATTCGCAGAAAAGCGGGCCCATTGGAATAAAAATAATGTGTTGTTTATCCTTTTATTATCCTGATGGATAATGCACCGTGTGACAAATCAACGAAAACTATGGCCAAACTTCATGAATTGGGCTTCGAATCGCTTCCGCACCCAACGTAGGCTCTAGATTCGGCCACAACTGATCAGATAATCTTTGCGGGAAAGGTATTAACTACCGACGATGGTAGTCTTTGAAAGTGAGGCATACTTTTGGGGCGAAACATAAATCGTCCTATAAATATGGTATCGAAAAATTGCCTGACCGCTATCATCGCTGTGGCGACCTCAAAAGAAGCTAACGAAAAATAAACTCAAATGTTATCAACAAAAAATTTGTTCTCTTATGCTGGCTTATAATCTGATCAATCTCAGCCTATCTCAAATGTTTATACTAATAACCATACGTACTAGGTGCTAAGGTATGAGAACAAAACTCTTATTTATTCTCGAATTTGCGTATTTAATTTTATACTTACAAATATTAGTTTCACATACTAAACAATGACTGATGTGGTCCAGTCAGTCCTATACTATTTTGAGTATTTATCATTTTAGCACAATTCAATTTTTTTGTTGTTTTATAATCTGCTGTTGATAGTTACAAAATATACAAATTTAATTTTTGGAATTAACTCTGTGTTATTTAAAAAAATCAAAAATGGAAAAAATGTACTATATTAAGTTTATAATAATTTTTCAATATCTTTTGCAATATCCATTGGATCAGTTGTAGGTGCATAACGATTAACTGGAATTCCTTCTTTGTTCACTAAAAATTTAGTGAAATTCCATTTAATTGCACTACCCAGTGTGCCGCTTTGTTTAGTTTTGAGATACTGGTATAAAGGAGCGGCATTTGAACCATTCACATCGATCTGTTGGGCAAATAGTACGGTTAATGGCTGATATTTATAACTGCTCTTTTATTTTCTCATTACCTTTTGAAAAACATCACCAATATCGGCTTTAGCGTCACGTAAGTGACACACCATTGCTTCTCCATCACCTTCCGGCATTTGCGATCCAAACTGATTACAAGGAAAATTTAAAATTTTTAATCCTTTTTCTCCATATTTTTCCTTTAAGTCCGTCAATTTTTTGTAATTGTTTTTCGTTAATCCACATTGCGATGCAATGTTAACAATAAGAACTACATTGCCTCTGTACTTGTCGAGAGACACATTATTTCCAAATGTATCTTTGACTGTAAATTCATAAATGCTGCTTGCGTTCTTATATTCCTCTTTCGACATATTGTTTACCTGTAAATTATTTACGTAATTTAAAAATCCATTAATTTAAACTCTATCGTTTAGACTTAAGTTATAAACTACTTTCAATTACTTTATATTAAAATCGACTTCTAGAAGTAAAGATGAGTAGTTATGCTTTTCGCCTAATCTAGGCTAACCGAAAATAAACGAAACGGTGGTACACAACTTCGGTCAATCGCACTTACCCTACGTTCGTTCAAATTTAAAATTACACATTAACGAGAAAGGAAAATTCTAATTGGAACGGCTCAATCGACTCAAAAACCATTAGGTCAATACCGATAAAGGAAGGTGTTGCTACGAACCTGAAGTCTTTTGTTATGTTGGTTCACTCTTAATGTGTACGTTTTCGAAGTTTTATTTGAACATGCCAATTCTTTCTTTGCTTAAATGCATTTTAGAATTGATTTACCTCAAGATTACTTATAATCGCCTTGGATTTCACACTATAAAACTGAATCGCAAAACTCATTGAAAAACGCGTATATCTCATCTAAAATCATCATGCGAACGTCGTACTTTTTTAATAAAGATAAAATTAAAGGGAAAATGGATTTTTCACTTTGTCATGAATTAAAATTTAGTGACTACTCACTTTATCACAATTATTTGATAAACACGCCGCTATTATCGAAAAATGAACAGCTGACCCAGACACAGATAGCAATGTTCTGAAATTCGTTTCATGAATATTTTTAAATTGTGTAGTTTTATATCTCATGCCGTACCTCACTCTTGTAGTGTAATTTACGTAAAAACGTTGAGTAATTGTGTAAAGCGATTTGCTAATCAATACCACTGTAATTATAATAATAGTTCCATTAAAATTTGTTTAAAAGACGACATCAACAATCAGTTTTAGCATGTTACTTGTTGAATTTTTGGAAAAATATCTACATAAATAAAATTAAGTAACGGAAATAGCTATAACGGTAAATAAATACTGCATTGCATTAGTACAGTTTGGTACACAGGGCACAATTATTACAAACACATGCATAAACTTCAAAATATCTAGCTTGTTATCTAGTACTTTAAAAAGTCCTCGAAGTTAACTTGGAAAAATATGAATAAGGAATATGAGGAATACGTGACAAGTATGAAATAGAGCAGATTTAATCTGACAAAAATAAATCCAATTTCCGCCACTTTCTTTACTCTAGTCGCATTGGTAAACAAATATTTTTACCATTGTTTTTATTTATTTGACACGTTTGCAGACGCTAACAATTGCACAAATGTACAGGTTAAGAATCAATTTTTCATTAATTCAAATGTATATTAATCACAAAAACTTAAAATTAAATTAATATCACTATAAAAATAAATATAAAATTATCACCAATATTCAACACCTCGGCTTTTCTTTCTTTGCTCAGTTGACTTGTTTTTCATTGTCTAAATCCGCGCTTATCATAATGACTGTTTGGTCAACTCTAACGTTTATATGGTATTGCAAACTATTCAAGATCTAAGTGGGCTTAAAATCACCAAAAAGATGGTTCCTTCACCAAGATTTTGCGATCAAATTTGTTTACATATTGTTTCAGTTCTTCATAGAGCACTAGACAGGAACCCATTGTTGATGTTCAGTACAAGTCAGAGAAAACTTAGACTTAAGGATCTCATTAAAATGGTGGAAAAAATATCTGCGTAAACTCTAGAGATTGAAGACATCGCATTTGTGTTGCCGTCCGTCTTCTCCTTAAGACACAATAATCTTATATGATGGACGCACGCCGTCTATCAATCAGAAATTAATCAGATTCGTCACGAGTCACTTCACTGAGTCAATTGAATTGATTGATGGTGGAGTCTTTCTTATAAGGACCTACATTCTCCTATGAAATTCTTTAAAAATTGTTGTTTTTTCGGATGCTATATTTGCGATATGTGTCCATAAAAACGATATGGCGAATATGCAAAAAAAAAATAAATAAATAAATAAATAAATAACAACTTAACCAAAAAAAAGGACATAATAGACATCTTGCCACCAAATGCAAAATTCAAAAAAAGTAAATGAAGTAGCAACACTGCTAAAATATTGGAAATAATTGAAAACTGGGCTCTTCAGACATACATTAAATAGAATGTGTTGACATCTTCCGAAAATTGGCATGTTTAGTTGAAAACAAGATGGATATGGTTTAGCCATGTCCGTCTGTCTGTATGTAAAAACCCAAAGCACAAAGCGATCTCAACAAAATTTTGTATACAGCTACTTTGCAAAAGTATGATATAACCAAAATATCGTCAATGTGTTTTTATACACGTCGCCAGTGAATTTGGGAAAGTGTATATTAGTTGTGGTCATACGTTTGTAACACCAAGAACAAGCGTTTGGAGATCTATAAAAATATATACCGATATGATCAGGATCACCACAGGGATTGCTTTAGCCATCTTCGTCAGTCCGTATCCAAAAAATAGAGAGAACAGCTT